>JAGXJF010001475.1:0-49655 GCA_019208055.1 Stipa capillata
GTCGAACCCCAGAATTCATAACAGAGAGGCTTAAGAGAAACCACCCGCTAAGTCGAAACGTCAACCCCGACCTCAACTCCTGGGTGTCAATTCCAAGAGAGTGGAGTGATATGGCTCCGAATAGCCCGAGACGTCAACCCCAAAGCTTACTCTGGCAAGCGCACAGAGTAGTAGGGTGATATGGTCTCCTCACTCTTGTCCTACCGAGCCGGAACATCAACCCCGAACTCGTCCCGGCAACTTAATGCACGGCTGGAGTAGGGTGATATAGTTCCCAATCTCTCAGTAGTAGAGTCGCTTCACAGGGGTGATTAAACTTAATGACTCTATGATATAAACTCTAAAGTCCTACCCGCAACATGCGCTTCATCACATACACGCACGGCACATGAGCAGGCGAAAACAACTAGATCTCATAGCAGTGACTCTATGACAGAAACTGCAATATTATAAGTTTTGAAACTTAACAAACATATATACACACAGCGGAAGAGTATTAACGGCTACGAAGCCAAACAGTAGGGCCAAAAGTGGCAGCGAAAACAACCAAAATACCGACCCAGGGCAGGATCACTGCCTGGGATTCCCAGCGTCTAGGCGTCGTCGGTGTCGAGCTCTAAATAGAAACCACCCTCAGAAGGGGTAGCTTCCTCTGCAACAAAAACAACAACAATAGCAGGGTGAGTACAAAATTGTACTCCGCAAGACTTACAGTGCGGAAGTAGTAGTGATTGTGCCAGGTATCAACCAAGGGTAATTGTGGACTAATTGCGGAAAGCCAAGTTTACCTTTATCAATACAATAGTAGATTGAAATTCGACTACTAGAATACCTTTTCCAAAGGGGAAGAGTCGATCACTTCGCGAATATTCCTTACTGCAGATCACCACACCTGAAAAACCCATCGACCCATCCTCGACCACCCTGGGAGGAAGCTGTCGCTAACCACGTCCTTAGTGTGGACAAGTTTTAAAGTTGGTTATAGTTGTCTAATTCGACGCAGGTAATTACCAAGTTGTCCATAACCGCGGACACGGCTGTTCAAACAGTTCTAACCCTGCAGGGTGTACATCTTTACCTACACGCATCGATCGTCTCTTAATGCTACCAAGTACACACTTCACGAGGTGTGCTAGCAGAGGGTGATCGAACACGACCTTTACAATGCTGTCGACCTAGGTATGAGCCACCCGTACGGGCTAGTCCATGTGCATCAGTCCGGCCGTAACTGCGACACGGTCCCATGCGTTGTGAATCGAGGTACATCCCCGGTCTCCCAGACCGTGTGTCCCCCCCACCCTTATATGAGACCACACACCACATCCCCTTTTTCACGCACACGCAAATGGAAACGGCAAACTAATACAGCTCATACACTAAGTCTAAGCAAATTAGTGAGTCGTGGGTGGCCCCATAATCCACCCGTGTAGAAGTACGCGAATCTTGGGTCAATGTACGTCGATAACCGGTCCTTGCGGGAAGACGAGACAACCCACCATGCTCCCAGCCATGGCCTCTCGTCTAGACCCAGATATGATTAAGTGAGTTCATTAGTATCCCGGTGAACACCCACCTACCACGTAACCCATTCCCAGTGTTGATTCATCTGCTAACCCAGGAATTACGACTTCTACAAGTCTAAGCATGTCTAAGCATAAATAGCATAATAGCATTCGAACAGTGGATACTAGACTATGCTAGATAGGTTAGGTTAGTGGTGGAGCTGTTTAAGCGACAAGGTGAGTCTTATTCATCGGACTAGGGCTTTTCTTAGCGGAAAAAAATAGCAGTTGAACGCATGTAATTAATGAATTTGAAACCAACTAATACTTTGCAAATAGTAGGAGATTTGCAACGTGACCAAAGGGGCTGCTTGCCTGGTTGCTCTGCAACGACACCCTGCTCTTGATCGAGACTATCGCCCTGCGGATCTTCCGGCTCTATCGAGGAAAAACAAAAACACCGGAAACAAGGGCATAATCGTAAATATCAAAATGCACAATATCAGCATGAGATGCAATGCATGCCATGACGTAGCGGATGCAAAATAAAGACTAATGCAAGAGGAATCAATTTAATCGGAGTTCGGACGCATAAAATGTCGCGATCCGAAAATCCTCCGGCTAATCGAAAACCCTAATTTGAGTTTTTAGCAAATTGTATTAATCCTAGCATGCAAACATGGATGGAAATGATGTTTTTGAATAGATTTCATTTTTCTGAACATTTTGATATATTATTTGCATTTTTCTGATTAAAGATGAATTTTCTGTGAATTTTACAAGATTTAACCCATTTTCACCCTTTGTTTTATTTTTCTCAGTAAAAATAATCTTTTAAAGAAATTCCATAATAGCAGAGGCTGACATGTGGGACCCTGGGTCAATTCTAGTCAATATTGACTTGAGTCAATGACAGTGGGGCCCACTTTCATTTAAATCCTATTTCTTTTATTCTTTACTTTTATTCCCTACATGTGGGGGTCCACATGTCATTGATTTTCCTTTTTCTTTAATCTTTTTCTTATTTTCTTACATGCGGGGCCCATCCGTCATATGAATCTATTTACTTTATTCTTTTATTTTTATCTCTTTAAATCCTGACAGGTGGGGTCCCCATGTCATAGAGACGCCATTAACAAGCATATTGATTACACTGTTGCTCATTAATAGAGGTCATTAATATGTCTTCACAATGATTATACTTATTAATTAAGCTATTAATCACAGACATCATTAAGAAGGGTTTTAAATTGGTCTTAATGACCGAATCAATTGGCCATTAAGGCCTCAATTAACCGGTCGGGAGGCCGGTTATGGACGCCGGCCGTGCGTTCGTTCCGGCTGTGGCGAAGCCACCGTCGGCGAGGAGGCAGGCCGGGGAAGGAAGGCGACGGCGGCGCGGCGGGGATTACCGGAAGGGGCACGGCGGGGCGGCGGCTTCGACGGGGCGAGGCGGCGTCGGTTGCTCTGGGCGAACGGAGGTGGCGGGGAGCTCCGGGATGGAGGGGCTCGGTGTAGAGGCAAGCCGGGGCGGCGACCGGCGGCGTGGGTTGGCTCCGGTGGTGGCGGAAAGCACGGCGAGCGGCGGACTTCGAGCGGGGGCGGAGGGCGCGGTGGAGGGGGCGAGCTAGGCCGGAGAACGGCGGTGGATGAGCTCCACGGGAGAGAAGAGACCGGGTGAGGAAAGAGAGAGAGCAGGGGATAGGGATGCCGATAGCTTAGGGGAGAAGCAAAAGAAAAGGGGGGGGGCGGTTGCGGGTTGGGCCGGCAGAGGAAAGAGGCCCATTCCGGGTAGAACTAGGGTTAGAAGCTAGGGTTTTAGGATTAGGTTTTGGTTTTTACTTCATGAATTTCTTTCAAAGATTGAGCTACAAATTTAATCAAACTCAAGCACAAGATCTCGATTCCAACATTTTTAATTAGACCACTGAAAATAATTCTCATATCTTTCGTTCAATGTTTGATTAGATTGAAATTTGGAAACTCACCTCGAACCTTATTAAGGAAATTTGAGAGGGGGTTTGCCGAATATTCAAAAATTTCAAAAACTTACTCATTATCTTGACTTGATGCTCATGCTATGATGCACACAAACAAAGGTTTAAAAACAGGGACGTTACAGACCTACGCCCCTTACGAGAATCTCGACCCCGAGATTCGGATCAGCTGAGAAAGAGGGAGGGGTACGCCGATCGAAGATGATCCTCGCGTTCCCAAGTGGCTTCTTCTTCAGAATGATTGGACCATTGAACCTTGAAGAACTTGACGTTCCGTCTTCGAGTCGTCCGTTCCATCTCATCGAGAATACGAAGAGGGTACTCTCGGTAAGACAGATCTTCTTGAAGATCTAGTGTATCGACTGCCGATTCCGGAATTGGATCTTTGAAGCACTTCCGAAGTTGAGAAACGTGGAAGACATTGTGGATATTGGATAACGACGGAGGTAGTTCCAACTGATACGCAACTTCACCTCGTTTGGAAAGAATGCGAAAAGGACCAATGTAACGAGGTGTCAACTTTCCTTTGATGCCAAATCGGCGAACACCCTTGAGAGGAGTGACCCGAAGGTAGACTTTATCGTTTGGCTCAAAGTGAATCTCACGACGATGAAGGTCGGAGTAGCTCTTCTGACGAGACTGAGCAGTTTTCAACCGCTCTCGAATGATGCGAACTTGATCCTCCGCTTCTTTGATCAAGTCGGGTCCAAGAATTCGTCGTTCTCCAGTTTCGGACCAATTGAGTGGAGTCCGACATTTGCGTCCATAAAGGACTTCGAAAGGGGCCATGCCTAGGCTTGATTGGAAGCTGTTGTTATAAGAGAACTCAGCGAACGGAAGGCACTTCTCCCACTTCGTGCCGAAAGATATAACACAAGCCCTAAGCATATCTTCAAGGATTTGGTTAACCCTTTCGGTTTGTCCACCGGTTTGGGGGTGATAAGCTGTGCTGAAGGAGAGACGAGTTCCCATAGCAGCTTGGAGACTTTCCCAAAACCTGGAGGTAAACAAGGCACCACGGTCGGAGATTATCCGCTTAGGGATTCCGTGGAGAGATACTATCCGAGATATATAAAGATCAGCTAGTTGACTAGCAGTGATAGTTTCTCGGACAGGAAGAAAATGTGCAACTTTGGATAGACGATCAATGACTACCCAGATGGCATCATTTTTCTTTGGAGTTCTCGGAAGACCGGTGATGAAATCCATGCCAATTTCATCCCACTTCCACTCAGGGATAGACAAAGGTTGAAGTGTGCCGGCGGGTCTTTGGTGTTCCGCCTTAATACGACGACACACATCACATTCGGAGATGAAGCGAGCGATCTCTCTTTTCATTCGGGTCCACCAAAATCTCTGTTTCAAATCTTGATACATCTTCGTGCTACCCGGATGAATAGACAACGGAGAGTCGTGAGCTTCACGAAGAATGGATTCTCGAAGATCATTGTTCTTCGGCACAACTAGGCGCTTGCCAAACCAAACAACGTCTTGATCATCGATTGAGAAACATTTAGCAACTCCGCTAACAATGTTCTCCTTGATCTTGCGAATACCCTTGTCATGCTTTTGAGCAGATTTGATTCGATCTTCAAGAGATGATCGGATTTCAAGGGTATTAAGGAAACCACTTTGAACGACTTCAAGATTAAGCCGTGCAAATTCCTCGTAGAGGGGTGGTTGAGATTCTTGGATCATAAGATTGTTACAGTAAGTCTTCCGGCTAAGTGCATCCGCCACGACATTAGCCTTACCGGGTTGGTAATGGAGACCTACGTCGTAATCCTTGATCAATTCCAGCCATCTTCGTTGCCTGAGATTCAGGTCGGGCTGGGTGAAGAGATACTTCAAACTTTGGTGGTCGGAGTATAACTCGCAGCGATTACCGATGAGATAATGCCGCCAAATCTTCAGAGCATGAACCACCGCAGCAAGCTCTAGGTCGTGAGTTGGATAGTTGGTTTCATGCGGCCTTAGCTGACGAGAAGCATAAGCTACCACATGCCCTTCTTGCATCAACACACATCCAAGGCCTAGGCGAGAAGCATCACAGAAGATATCGAAATTCTTGTGGAGGTCCGGAAGGACAAGCACAGGAGCGGAGGTCAATCGGCGCTTTAGCTCTTGGAAGCTTTCTTCGCACCTTTCAGTCCACTCGAACTTCTTTTCTTTCTTGAGGAGTTCGGTCAAAGGTTTAGCATGTTTGGAGAAGTTCTCGATAAAACGGCGATAATAGCCGGCCAGACCAAGAAAACTCCGCACTTGCGTGACCGACTTGGGTTGTTCCCAATTGAGAACAGCCTTCACTTTGCTAGGATCCACGGCGACACCTTTCGCCGAAAGCACGTGGCCTAGAAAAGCGACTTCTTCGAGCCAAAACTCACATTTGGAGAACTTAGCATAGAGCTGATGTTCACGAAGCTTTCCCAAGACAAGCTTCAGATGCTCGGCATGGTCTTCTTCCGTCTTGGAGAAAATCAGGATATCATCGATGAAGATGATCACAAAGCGATCCAGATACTCCATGAAGATGGAATTCATCAACCTCATGAAGGTAGCAGGAGCGTTGGTTAACCCAAAAGACATCACGGTGTATTCATACAACCCATAACGAGTCGTAAACGCCGTTTTTGGAATATCTTCGGGTCGGATCTTGATTTGATGGTAGCCCAACCTCAAATCAATCTTGGAAAAGACGGTTGCACCGGTTAATTGATCGAACAGATCATCGATTCGTGGAAGCGGATACTTGTTTTTGATCGTCACCTCATTAAGAGGTCGATAGTCGACACACATCCGCAGGCTTTTGTCTTTCTTCTCCACGAATAGAGCAGAGCATCCCCAAGGAGAGGAGCTCGGTCGAATGAAGCCTTTTGCTTCTAACTCTTGGAGTTGCTTTCTCATTTCCTCCAATTCATCTTGAGTCATCCGATAAGGGCGACGATAGATTGGAGCGGTCCCGGGAACCAAATCAATAACAAACTCGATATCTCGATCCGGTGGTAAACCTGGAAGCTCGTCGGGGAAGACATCCGGGAAGTCACAGACTACCGGAACATCTGGAAGATCAGGAAGGGATTTGCCTTCGAGAGCACAAAGATGGGACTCGACGAACTTTGGAGCAAACTGAACGGTTTCACCGGAAGGATGAGAAAGAACCACTGTCTTCGTCGCACAATCAATCAGGGCTTGATGTGCAATCAACCAATTCATTCCAAGAATGACATCGATGTCCGTGGAGACCAAAGCAATTAAGGTGGCGAAGAAATCCAGATTGCCCACCTTGATGCGAACATCACGGCATTCTTGGGAGGCTCTCATTACCGATCCCGGAGAGATTATAGCCAGGGAGTTGAGCATAGCCTCATAGGGAATATCATGCTGATCCGCAAACCTCTTGGATATAAACGAATGCGAAGCCCCTGAATCGAAAAGAACCGATGCTGGAACTGAATTAACAAGGAGCGTACCAATCACGACATCGGTTGCCTCTTGAGCTTCTTCGGCGACCACGTGAGTCACGCGACCGCGGTTCACAGACTGATGTTGCGGGTTCGCCTTCTTGGCGGGAACATTGCCTCGAGGTTGACCTTGCGCTGGAGCAGGATTCGGCGCAGGGTTCTGTCGCTGAGGACAGTCACGAGAAAAATGACCTGGCTGACCACACTTAAAGCAGGCTCCGAACGGTGGTCTTGGAGCAAACTCAGCAGATTGTCCTCCCATTGGCCTCGGCTGGAAACTGGGAACTGGAGGGCGAGGCACAAAACCAGAGGGCCTTGGGGCGGGAGTAGCGCGATTAAATGCACTAGCAGGAACCCAAATACGCCTCTTTTGCGGATTGGAAGAAGAGGGCTTCACTGCATCTCGAGCACGCTTTCTAGATTCTTCAAGAACTAGCTTGCCGTGCTCCATCTTGACAGCCTTGTTCATTAGAGCCTGAAAGTTGGCGAAGTCAAAAGGAAGCAGCTCGTAACGAAGCTCCGGATTCAAACCTTTGCGGAACTTCTCCTGTCTGTCCGCATCGGTGGTAACATCACGAGGGGCATAACGCGCCAAGTGGTTGAAGGAATGGAGATACTCGGTGACGCTCCTTCGTCCTTGAGTTAGATTCCGGAATTCTTCCTTCTTGATGTCCATGACACCTTCAGGGATATGTGTTCCACGGAAAGCATCGCAGAACTCCTGCCACGTAACCACGTGACCTTTCTCCTGGATAGCAAGGAAATTCTCCCACCATGCTGCGGCAGCACCTTCAAGCTGATGCGCCGCGAGATCCACGCGATCAGCCGTGGAGATACGGGCTGTCTCCAATTTGCGCTCGATGCTGCGAAGCCAATCATCCGCTTCGATAGGATCTTCTGAACGACTGAATGCCGGAGGCTGCGTTCGAAGAAAATCTGAGATTCCAACTCGAGCTTCGGGTTGGGGAGCAGTATTACGAACTAGATGCTCCAGAAGGCGAGTCTGGTCCATTCGATTCCGCTCAATCTGCATCAACACCTCTGCCATGGATGGCGGTGGAGGAGGAACATTATTGCGACCAGAGTCACGACCTTGATTACCAGCAGCAGGCTGGCTACCTTCCGGATGTTCGGCCATCTGAATCAAAAAATAGATATGCCACAAAAACATGATCAGATCATAAAGAAACTTGAACGGAATTACTCGAATGAATTTCACGATTTACAAGATGAACAGAATCTGAACATGTCAATGGAGTAATCGGTAGAGTCGGTAATAACCGGGACAAGGTAAGAGGGAAGGTAAGGATTCCCTGCACACGTGAAGTCTAACTTTTGAACGAGGCAAGAAAGTAGCAAATTCGTTTTTCAACCAAACGAAAGGGTAAGGAAAAGAACTAGGATCGAAAGGGATAAGGAGAAAACAGAGCCACTACTTATGCTTTTCGCAAATCCTTTTTAAGTTCAAATAGTTTTTGCAACTTCTAGACCCAACAACGGCCAAGACAAAGGTCATCCTACAGTCAGTCCTGCTCTGATACCAAAGCTGTCGAACCCCAGAATTCATAACAGAGAGGCTTAAGAGAAACCACCCGCTAAGTCGAAACGTCAACCCCGACCTCAACTCCTGGGTGTCAATTCCAAGAGGAGTGGAGTGATATGGCTCCGAATAGCCCGAGACGTCAACCCCAAAGCTTACTCTGGCAAGCGCACAGAGTAGTAGGGTGATATGGTCTCCTCACTCTTGTCCTACCGAGCCGGAACATCAACCCCGAACTCGTCCCGGCAACTTAATGCACGGCTGGAGTAGGGTGATATAGTTCCCAATCTCTCAGTAGTAGAGTCGCTTCACAGGGGTGATTAAACTTAATGACTCTATGATATAAACTCTAAAGTCCTACCCGCAACATGCGCTTCATCACATACACGCACGGCACATGAGCAGGCGAAAACAACTAGATCTCATAGCAGTGACTCTATGACAGAAACTGCAATATTATAAGTTTGAAACTTAACAAACATATATACACACAGCGGAAGAGTATTAACGGCTACGAAGCCAAACAGTAGGGCCAAAAGTGGCAGCGAAAACAAACCAAAATACCGACCCAGGGCAGGATCACTGCCTGGGATTCCCAGCGTCTAGGCGTCGTCGGTGTCGAGCTCTAAATAGAAACCACCCTCAGAAGGGGTAGCTTCCTCTGCAACAAAAACAACAACAATAGCAGGGTGAGTACAAAATTGTACTCCGCAAGACTTACAGTGCGGAAGTAGTAGTGATTGTGCCAGGTATCAACCAAGGGTAATTGTGGACTAATTGCGGAAAGCCAAGTTTACCTTTATCAATACAATAAGTAGATTGAAATTCGACTACTAGAATACCTTTTCCAAAGGGGAAGAGTCGATCACTTCGCGAATATTCCTTACTGCAGATCACCACACCTGAAAAACCCATCGACCCATCCTCGACCACCCTGGGAGGAAGCTGTCGCTAACCACGTCCTTAGTGTGGACAAGTTTTAAAGTTGGTTATAGTTGTCTAATTCGACGCAGGTAATTACCAAGTTGTCCATAACCGCGGACACGGCTGTTCAAACAGTTCTAACCCTGCAGGGGTGTACATCTTTACCTACACGCATCGATCGTCTCTTAATGCTACCAAGTACACACTTCACGAGGTGTGCTAGCAGAGGGTGATCGAACACGACCTTTACAATGCTGTCGACCTAGGTATGAGCCACCCGTACGGGCTAGTCCATGTGCATCAGTCCGGCCGTAACTGCGACACGGTCCCATGCGTTGTGAATCGAGGTACATCCCCGGTCTCCCAGACCGTGTGTCCCCCCCCACCCTTATATGAGACCACACACCACATCCCCTTTTTCACGCACACGCAAATGGAAACGGCAAACTAATACAGCTCATACACTAAGTCTAAGCAAATTAGTGAGTCGTGGGTGGCCCCATAATCCACCCGTGTAGAAGTACGCGAATCTTGGGTCAATGTACGTCGATAACCGGTCCTTGCGGGAAGACGAGACAACCCACCATGCTCCCAGCCATGGCCTCTCGTCTAGACCCAGATATGATTAAGTGAGTTCATTAGTATCCCGGTGAACACCCACCTACCACGTAACCCATTCCCAGTGTTGATTCATCTGCTAACCCAGGAATTACGACTTCTACAAGTCTAAGCATGTCTAAGCATAAATAGCATAATAGCATTCGAACAGTGGATACTAGACTATGCTAGATAGGTTAGGTTAGTGGTGGAGCTGTTTAAGCGACAAGGTGAGTCTTATTCATCGGACTAGGGCTTTTCTTAGCGGAAAAAAAATAGCAGTTGAACGCATGTAATTAATGAATTTGAAACCAACTAATACTTTGCAAATAGTAGGAGATTTGCAACGTGACCAAAGGGGCTGCTTGCCTGGTTGCTCTGCAACGACACCCTGCTCTTGATCGAGACTATCGCCCTGCGGATCTTCCGGCTCTATCGAGGAAAAACAAAAACACCGGAAACAAGGGCATAATCGTAAATATCAAAATGCACAATATCAGCATGAGATGCAATGCATGCCATGACGTAGCGGATGCAAAATAAAGACTAATGCAAGAGGAATCAATTTAATCGGAGTTCGGACGCATAAAATGTCGCGATCCGAAAATCCTCCGGCTAATCGAAAACCCTAATTTGAGTTTTTAGCAAATTGTATTAATCCTAGCATGCAAACATGGATGGAAATGATGTTTTTGAATAGATTTCATTTTTCTGAACATTTTGATATATTATTTGCATTTTTCTGATTAAAGATGAATTTTCTGTGAATTTTACAAGATTTAACCCATTTTCACCCTTTGTTTTATTTTTCTCAGTAAAAATAATCTTTTAAAGAAATTCCATAATAGCAGAGGCTGACATGTGGGACCCTGGGTCAATTCTAGTCAATATTGACTTGAGTCAATGACAGTGGGGCCCACTTTCATTTAAATCCTATTTCTTTTATTCTTTACTTTTATTCCCTACATGTGGGGTCCACATGTCATTGATTTTCCTTTTTCTTTAATCTTTTTCTTATTTTCTTACATGCGGGGCCCATCCGTCATATGAATCTATTTACTTTATTCTTTTATTTTTATCTCTTTAAATCCTGACAGGTGGGGTCCCCATGTCATAGAGACGCCATTAACAAGCATATTGATTACACTGTTGCTCATTAATAGAGGTCATTAATATGTCTTCACAATGATTATACTTATTAATTAAGCTATTAATCACAGACATCATTAAGAAGGGTTTTAAATTGGTCTTAATGACCGAATCAATTGGCCATTAAGGCCTCAATTAACCGGTCGGGAGGCCGGTTATGGACGCCGGCCGTGCGTTCGTTCCGGCTGTGGCGAAGCCACCGTCGGCGAGGAGGCAGGCCGGGGAAGGAAGGCGACGGCGGCGCGGCGGGGATTACCGGAAGGGGCACGGCGGGGCGGCGGCTTCGACGGGGCGAGGCGGCGTCGGTTGCTCTGGGCGAATGGAGGTGGCGGGGAGCTCCGGGATGGAGGGGCTCGGTGTAGAGGCAAGCCGGGGCGGCGACCGGCGGCGTGGGTTGGCTCCGGTGGTGGCGGAAAGCACGGCGAGCGGCGGACTTCGAGCGGGGCGGAGGGCGCGGTGGAGGGGGCGAGCTAGGCCGGAGAACGGCGGTGGATGAGCTCCACGGGAGAGAAGAGACCGGGTGAGGAAAGAGAGAGAGCAGGGGATAGGGATGCCGATAGCTTAGGGGAGAAGCAAAAGAAAAGGGGGGGGCGGTTGCGGGTTGGGCCGGCAGAGGAAAGAGGCCCATTCCGGGTAGAACTAGGGTTAGAAGCTAGGGTTTTAGGATTAGGTTTTGGTTTTTACTTCATGAATTTCTTTCAAAGATTGAGCTACAAATTTAATCAAACTCAAGCACAAGATCTCGATTCCAACATTTTTAATTAGACCACTGAAAATAATTCTCATATCTTTCGTTCAATGTTTGATTAGATTGAAATTTGGAAACTCACCTCGAACCTTATTAAGGAAATTTGAGAGGGGGTTTGCCGAATATTCAAAAATTTCAAAAACTTACTCATTATCTTGACTTGATGCTCATGCTATGATGCACACAAACAAAGGTTTAAAAACAGGGACGTTACACGCTTGTAGCGGGATGTCTTGCATCATGGACATCTATGCAGGTTGGCGTACTCTTTGCGGTACAGAATACAGTGATTCGGACATGCATGTATTTTTTTTACTTCTAATCCAAGAGGGAATATAACCTTCTTCGCCTTGTAAGTTGTTGTTGGCAACACGTTCCCTTCCGGAAGAATGTCCTCCAGGAGCACCAATAGCTTTGTGAATCTTCTGTCTGACCAGTTATTGCTTGCCTTGATCTTCAACAGTTCTAGCGCGACAGCCAATCGCGTGTGCTTCGGTTTGCATCCCGGAAACAAGGGTATTTCTGAGTCTCCCAACAAGCCTAAGAACTCATCGTACTCTCTTCCACCAAGGTTCATCCCTTCTGCGTCACGCAACATTTGGTCCAAATCGTTGTGTACGTCAACCATGTCCTCATTTGAGGATTCCGAATTGGCTTCTTCCACCGGTTCGTTGAGCGACGCAACATGTCCAACCTCGACTTCTACCCCTTCGCCAACCCCCACTCCTACCTCTTCGCCACTTGGGACGACCTCTGCCTCTTCGCCAGTGGCAACTTCTTCCTCCTCGCCGTGACTTGTCCAATGGGTATAACCATCCATGAAACCCTTTATAAGCAAGTGTAATTGCAAGTCCTTTGTCGTCTGCACCATCTCCACGTTATTGCAATTACGACATGGACAACACATTTCACTCTTTCTCTTCCTCAACATATCTTCTCGGGCAGCTCTAAGAAACCCAGATAAAGCATCTATGTACCCTCTGGTAGCACGATCCCTGTACATCCAACTTCGATCCATCGATCCTATAGTATTAAATGATAGCACGAAGGCTTTAATCTATGTCCTTTAGGGGATGTACGCACTTAATAAATGATATAGAGAGAGCACAATTACTAACCTCTGGTCTCCAACTCAAAATATATATAGCACTGTCCCCTTCCAAATGCGACCCAAATCACGCTTCTGGGCGGCCGCAACGTTGCTCTGGACGCGAGGAGGTGCCATTGCTGGTCGGACGCGCGGCAAAAATGACAAGTCACACGGTTAGAAACTTATATAAAACAATTCATCATGAACAGGCCAACTCAAAACCCGTCAATGATGAGTTTCCCGCCATGTCAAGGACCCGTCAGTGATGATAGTAATCATCACAGACGGGTTATATTTTAACCCATCTCTGATAAGTCATCACTGACGGGTACACAAACGACCCGTCTGTGATTGAGAGGGTTGTATTCATGGTATATCATCACTGACGGACCAGAAAGTAATCCGTCAGTGCTGATCCGTGTTCGCGCCCAAAGATGTTCTCTGTTTCGTGCCAATACACGTAGCGGCGGGAGACGAGGGGTCGCGCCAGTACACGTAGCAGCGAGAGAAGAGGGGTCGCGCCGGTACGGCGGCAGACGAGGACCTCTATATAACGTCCTCCTCTTCTTCGTCGTCCAAATATTCATCACCGCCTGCTTTGCAATGGAGTCTGCAGGTACCTCCTCCCACATGGCCGGGAAGCACAAGAGGGTGTCCCCTTCTTCGTCCCTGCCTCCGTCCCCTCCTCCATCCCCGATCAACCAGAGCAGCACCGAGTTCACGATGCACCTCTCCCGCGAGACGGTTCAAGCCATCGGGTGCGGCTATGGAAACACACAGGGCACCCTCCTCTGTGCGTACATTCAAGGAGTACGCTACTCCGGCGCCTTCGTCGTCTGCTGTGTGTTGGCCAAGAAGTACCCACGAGTAAAGTTCATCGTGGAAGCACACCACGAGCCGGGGCGATTCCTCTTCTACTGTACTTCCAGTGGGTCGGAGCGCACCACTCATAGCACCATCGGCCGCCGCCTCCACGCAAAGTACATCAAGTGGGGTGTTGACCGAGTGAGCTTCTTCATGGTCCATAAGGTGCTCGCTCTGGTGTCGGAGCCAGTCGATGAAGATCTGCCGCTCGAAAACTTTTAGTTATCTATTTTTATTTTATAAATTATGTATGTAAGACAACAGTCTATGTATATCTTAATCGTTTCCGATGGTCTGTATATATGCTATTATGTTCTATTGTAGTTGTCCTGAAAGTCGTGCGTTGTTCGTTCAATTTGCCCATCACACTTTTTATCACTGACGGATAGAAGTACGACCCGTCTATGATGACAGTCTTAGTCGTTCGCCTAGAGCAGGATCACCACAGACGGGTTGTATTTACACCCATCTGTGATAACTCATCACTGACGGGTAGAGAAAAGCCCCGTCTATGATCTAGAGGGCCATCATCACTGACGGGCCGAATACCGACCATCACTGATGGACCTAAAAATAACCCGTCAGTGATTCCAGTCATCACAGACGGGTTCTATTTTCACCCGTCAGTGATGAGATGTTTTCTGTGCATGAATTTCTTGGCCTCATCACCTCATTTTGCTTGCCACCTCTGAAAAGCAGAATAACATCCCAGCTGCATGTACAGCATCTGCACAGCCCCAGCATGCGCAGGACAATATATACAAATTAATCTATTTTCTGCATCTCAATTCCACATCGCAAATTTGACAAGTCCACATCTCAAATATATATATATAAATATACAATACATTCGACATCACACAAGTTGCTAAAGAATTTTGCACATCTCACTTTCATATAGAAACGAACTATCTAGAGTGCTAGCTAGAGTGTTTACACACTGACTACAAATGGACACATTAGAATGCGATAGACGCATTGGACTGCGATATCAGTATGTATTTTTCTTGTGCAGTGTAACCGCAATAGAGCGTCGTCACCATTGTGACATTGCGGTTACACTGCACAAGACACTCTTTCCAAGAAAAGTGTCTTGTGCAGTGCAGCGCAGTGTCACAAACGCGACAGAGAGGAGAGAACGGCAGCCTCCGCTAGCGCCGACACCGCTGCAAGGCGGAGGAGCGGTCGCCGGCCTCGAGGAAGAGGCGTTGACCGGATCCGGGCTCGGGGGGCTCGGGGAGGAGGCAGCGGTCAGATCCGGGCTCGAGGAAGAGGCGGCGACCGCATCCGGGAAGAGGCGGCGACCGGATCCGGGCTCGGAGGGGCTCGGGGAGGAGGCAGCGGTCAGATCCGGGCTTGAGGAAGAGGCGGCGACCGCATCCGGGCTCAGGGGGCTCGGGGAGGAGGCGGCGGCCACAGCGCGGTGTGAAAGAAAGCTAGAGTTTCAACGTGGCGAAAATGACTAGGCCGTCCCGCATTTATAGATAGAAGAAGTCATCACGGACGGGCCAAAATTATGCCCGCTAGTGCTACTTTGGTCATCGTTGACGGGTCAGTTTTCTACGCGTCCGTGCTGACACTGCAGGTCAGTACTGACGGGTCAGTTTTCCTACCCGTCTGTGATAAATGATGTTATCACTGACGCGTGCGAAATCTACCCGTCACTGAAAGTCATCACTGACGGGTTGTTTTCCTACCCGTCAGTGATGATATCTTTGATAATAGCCTTGAGGCTCTTCGCATATTCATCACTGACGGGTTGTTTTCCTACCCGTTAGTGAAGTGACTTCACCACTGACGGGCACGGTTTACCCGTCAGTGATACCGATCCTGGATGACGTTGTTTATAGTAGTGGCACTCTCTACGGGGGTGTGAAGTGCACTGTTGGTTGACTGTGAGTATGAGTTCAACTTCGGCGGGGCCTGTGGCTCAGAGGCTTCGGTGCTTTTTGGTTTCTATTGTTGTGTCCATGTGGGGGTGGTGCGTTTATCTGTGGAGTCCATCACTTTGTTGGCCAATGAGGGCTCTCTTGTGCCCTTTATATCTAGTTTTCACCATGTTTTCCCTGATTAATTGTGCAACTCTATTCTTCTATAGTGAATTGTAGGAACTCTTGGCCCTTTCGAGGTTTCTCAAAAAAAGAGGAGAGAGAGAAAAAGATATGAAGGGGCAAGCTGACGATGACATAGCACCCGAGTATCGTCAAGGAGGACAAAGCCGGCCCTCTGGACACAGGGTGGACCGGGCCGACTACTCGGAGTCCGACTTCTACACGGGGTGCTCCATCGACTTGGAGTACAAGACATAAACCTGTACCTACCTGATATCACAGGATCTAATTGTAACCGAATAGAAAATCTACTTATAAACCAATCCGGACTTGTGTAACCCTGCCCCTGCCACCTATATAAGGCAAGAGAGGGATTCCCCGATCAGTAAGCAACGTAGAAGTTTTCATAGAGACTTAGATACACAAACCCTAGCAACCTAGAGAACCCTTCTCGAGGTCTTGCGGCATACGGTATACGAGCAATACAATCCACCAAACACAGAACGTAGGGTATTACCTCTTCTCGAGGGCCCGAACCTGTCTAAACTCTGTGTTCCGTGTGCATCCATCTAGATCTGCTACGCGTACGCTGCCCCATATTCATTATTGCCGGATCAAAACACCGACACAAGCGTTTGAGGGAAAGAAGAGAAGAAAATGTGCAAGCGTTGTGTCTTCTCGAACAACACCAATACATTTATGTGGTTTTCTTCGTTAGAGGATTTCGTGGCGAGGCTAGCGGTGTCGATATCGACGCTGGCATGGTTTATGTGCAGTGTTCTTAGGTGGCATTGTGGCAAGGAAGCAATGGCAGCGAAGGAGAAGAAGGTGCGGAGGCTATCGAGAAAGATGAGTAGGAGGAGAAGCACCAAGATAGAGACAAGATAGAGAAAGAGGAGGAGATGAGGTGAAGGAGGAAAGAGAAAGAAGCCACATATGACATGATGTGATTCTTCAGTGTGTCTCGTGGACAAACAATCTTAGCCTAACGTGTAAACATATTATCGAGACGGGGAAAGAATCTTAAATCTGATTTAAATTGATAACACGTCTCTAAAATCTGGTGCAATGTAGTGATAAATCAAAATCTAGTACACGCTAACAGAAGTTCACTGATACGTGGTGCAAAGTGGATTTACTCCTACATTTTATATGTGTGTTTGAGATTCTATATAATGCTGTTTGAAATTCTATATAATGGGCATTACCATATATTGTGTAAAGGACAACTGGCTAGGGTAGATACCTTAAGGTTCGCGACCCACGTTGCCATACGCTCAAAGATAGACAAATGATAGTGGAAAAACCGGAGGAATAGCAGCACACTACCCCATGGTTCTAGTTCTTCAAAGTCTTGCAAAGAAAAAGAAACAGAGAAATAGAGAATCAACAGGGACGACTTAAATTTCTAAAACTCGAACAAGATTTAAAGTAGGTGTCAAGATAATTAACTAATTAAATTCCTAGTTTAAGTTTTTCTCCCAACACGCTGGTTTTCAAAACAAAGAAATCGGCTTGTATCTCTAGTTATATATCATCAGTGGTAAGCAGCTGGTTAGCACGGAATTTGAAACTCCAGATAACAGATTGACATTCTCATCCATGGCTTTCTAGCTCCTGATCCGTATCTCCTACGATATTCCTAGTTACCAATTTATCAACACTAGCTTGATTCGATTGGTCGGACGGCTACAATATTACTCTTAAAAGGTATTCTCACATGGAACGAGAATATCTAAGCAATGGAGTGGCTAGCTTACAGGTGTTGTAAGCTAATAAATGGATGTCAGCCAGTACATACAAGTGTGGACAAGCTATGCATGTTACTATTCAAGAGGAGACTACACCTGCAGCTAAGCAAAGCTGAGGTATATATGGAAGGAATATGATCTTGGTAAGATTATTAGTCTAACTTGTCTCCAACTCGTACACTTGTACGGGCTAGTTACAGAATATTATCTTAGAATTTTCTTCTCTTCTAACAATTAAAATAAATTGTTTAGTGCTTGCTTAGAATCTAAGAATTTAAGATAGACTACGTTGGGGTAAAAAAGATGGT
The DNA here is from genome assembly GCA_019208055.1 of Stipa capillata. Taxonomy (NCBI): domain Eukaryota; kingdom Viridiplantae; phylum Streptophyta; class Magnoliopsida; order Poales; family Poaceae; genus Stipa; species Stipa capillata. Next base: position 17,983 of record JAGXJF010001475.1, read on the forward strand.
ACCCAGATTGCACAAACCTCGATCTATCTCCCTGCTGACCATTATATCACATCTACCATTTTATGAGCAAAACAGGGAGGAGTGGAGTACGCGTATATTTGTTTCCCTCGTTTCAATCTTGGAGTGGATGTATGCTAATATACATTTTACGATGGAAATGTAGATTCTAATTTGTTAAATTTTGCTTAAGAATTACTTATTCATGTATAGTAAAAGATGCTCTTTCTGTCAAGAGCGTAGGCTGGGAGAGTTCTCTCAGGCCTTATCTAAAACAAAATTTGTAAGTATAAACTCAACGATCGATGCCTGAATATTTGAAGAACAAAAAGAAAATAAAATAAAATAAATAGCTTAGTTGTTGATGTCTATTTAGATATATACGAATTGAGATATTTGACGGTTGTTCTGGCAGAAATAGGGCAGTAGGGCAGTAGGATAGAACAGATATAGGTCTTCGTCAACATGTATAGCAGTTAAATGAGTACCTTACGGAAACTGCAAGATCAATATACAGCAATAGTTTGAGCTGCACTTTACCAACTGAGACCAAAAATTCATTCCGATGATCGAGAAGACAAAATGAAACCAAAAATAAGCAAGAAATTATTTATATGATTCAGGAATTACTACTATAGAACAACAGCAACAGACGACAGTTCAAATCCTCGATCAGACCATCGTTGATCGTTGGTCGTTCATCAACAACGGATTTTTAACCCTCGTTGATAATAGATGTTTCAATGGCGGGTAATTTTCACTATCCGCAGTTGATGGGTGTTGATGATAAACGACAGCTTGACCTCTGTATTTGTTGCTGATGACTTCGTCCGGACTAATGGGCATGGAAGAAAACCCGTCGTTGATGGCTTCATATGGACTGACAGGCATGGAAGAAAACCTGGGTTGATGTAATTTGAACTTCATTCAATGTTGTTTGCTCAAGAATAATTTATATATATATCTCACATACTTCAAAATTTGAAACAAGACTAACAATTCTGTTCGAAACCTGATGCTTTATATGAGACAACATAATATTATATTCCTGTAAAAAGAACATTCCATCACAGATCATAAATCAGCAAACACATAGTACATCTTACATGTAATTTAAACTTTGTTTGATGTTGCTTGCTCAAGAACAGTTTGAAACAACATATATATATCTCACATACTTCAAATGTCAAAACAAGACATACAATTCTATTTGAAACTTGGTGCTTGATATGATACAACACAACATTGCATTTCTTAAAAAGAACTAAGTTAGAATTTGTAAGTTGTATAAAAAAGGTACTACACATGCATGCATGCAAACACAAGTCATTCACAAGTACATAAATTTCAAACAAGTCTAAAAATCATCCATATCCGACGCGTTTATGTTGAACTCGCCAGACGCAGCTATTACATTACAATTAAGGAAATACGCTAAAACCCCTCTAGTACGGGTGAGGTCACTCCTTGCAATTGTCTTATTGGCTGGGATCTTTCGTTCCTCCTCGGGGGTGTTTGGCGCCACATCAAGAAGGTCCTTCATGTTCGCGCAGACTAGAGCCCACTTAAGTTGCAACCTTTGGGCTGTTGTTCGCACAGGCAGTCGAAATGGTGCTTTAGCTTGCCAACTTTTTTGTTGCGAGGCCCTCCTCTCACACCGTAGTTGAGAAATGCACCATCGATGATATCCCTAGTCCTGTTCAAGTCATGCTTAGCTGGCAAGGAGTCAAGGTAAAAGACCTTGTTCCATGGGCGTACAATAATGACCAAGATCCAGTGCCCATTGCGTAAATGCAATAACTGTTGTTAATTGTATTTATACATGCACCTAAGTGCATAATTATTTGAGAAAAAAGTGAAAAACTCACGGTGGGTTACAAGCGAAGACGATGAACTCCTTATCTTTACGAGCGCACCATTGTTCGACAAGGTAGTCCTGCATGATGTTTGGGTCCTTCATGATAATGTGGTTGAATAGACAAGGATCAAGGAATGCAATTGGATAGTCCCACCTTAGCTTGACCTCTTGCATCATGTGCATTGTCCAGGATCTGATGAGTTTTCCATTTAGCGCATCGAGGTTGTAGAGCAAGAACAAGTCATCAAAGTTGACATGGCATATTCTGCTGCCAAATTTCTTTGTTAAAACCGTAGATATCTAGCACTTTGATCTCAATATGTCTTAGCCCGTCCGGCTTTTTACATTCCTACAAGTACGACATTTGCAGTCTTTCACAACTGATTGTAAGGAGATCCGTTTCATCCTCCGGCATGAATGGTTGACCAAATATGTATTTTCGGGCCAGAAAGGCATAGCGGATATCTTCGTACGAATCATCAAAACTTCCCTTCGAAGATTTGCCCTTGACATCCTTCTTTTTGTTGGGCTGGCCTATACCGAGTAGCTTTTGCATTTCACATCTCTACTTGACTGGAGATGGTGTGGTACATTGTGTTAAGATAGCGGCTTGGCTCTCTTTCGGCCTGAGCACTTGAGGCCCATCAAGTGCGGCTCCTCCGGCGCAGGCAAGGCAGCCTGCTTTGCCCCATCCTTCGCTCTTTGCATGGGTTCCTCCTCCTCCTCTTGTATATCCTCCAGACAAAAAGCAAAGCCTCATGTGACCCATCTTAAGCATTGGTGAAGGAGTTCGTAGTCACTTGCCAGTGACCGCCATTGCAAGAAAGTGAGCCTATCTTCTTCTATAATGATGCCAGACCTTGGCCACTGGATGAAATAACAAACGGTCTGTCCTAGCATGTCTAGATCTTCTTCAAGGGGCATGGGGATCTTGACATCATAGAAGGCTTTGACTACATTGTCGACCTAACACTTTGCTATGTCCGCCGGTAGAAGGACGCTGTGCACGCGTTCCCCTAGCTGAATTGGATGAAATACCCCATGGGCGGCAACCATGGGAATCCCGCCTGGAAGGCTATACGCGAGTTTGTAGGGCGTTGCACTTTACAGATTGAAGATACAAAAAATTTACTGAGCCTTCGAATATATGTTACAAAGTATACATGTGTATAAAAAAACTTATGTTGACGCGGTCACAGTGGAATGAATCGCGCAGCTACTCCATCTAGGTTCAGCCAGGCTACTATCCTCAAGATAGGCAGCAAGCAGCCGCCTTTGTTGCGCTAAGGCAGCTATCTTCCATTCTTCAAACTCCCCGCTAAACTTGGCCTCTAGATCCTCGTAGACCCGTCTCCTTATCGTCTCCTGCATTCTCTCATCCCTGGTTCTCTTCCGAGCTTGGGACTGCCGGACAGTTTGGGGGAATCACTTGAACCAGGGAACAAAGAACCCTAGGCCTCGCATGCGACCAGATTTCTCTGGGTTTCCTAGAGCATGCGAGAGATTATCATTCCACCTATGATTGCTGATAGAGTCTTTGAAAGATGATTGCTGCCTTCGTTGCATCTGTAGTGGAACCACAAGCTATGTCAGCATCAATGGAGCTATGTGACATAAACTACAAGAACATGTGGATGTCTTACCAGGCGACAGGACACATCCTCAACTACGGGGTTTGGGAATTTGACGGACCCTGAGGACCTGTTTGAGTGGCGAAGGAACCAATTACGAGCGTGTTCATCAATTTCTCCATAAGAGATTGGTTGAATCTCGTAGTGCGCCATATTGCCACTCCCACTCCGGGATCTTATTAGCATAACCACGACTTCCCAAAGTGTGCGGGATTACGTTCCTCTCGTGCAGGGCCTTAGCCTTTGCATCTTATCCTCAATTTCTAGTGTGGACTTCAATTTCATGAAAACCACCTAGTCGGTCAACAAACTGTGTGGATGTTTGATGAAGGGAGGCTCGCCTATCTTAACATATTCAATATAAATCTTGGTCCTATAGTTCTGGTGACACAGGGTGATTGATATCATTGCGGCCTGTTCAAATTTTTGCTTATCGTCCTCGAGGACTTCAAATTTTGACCAGAACACTGACTTGAGGATTGTGATCTTTGTATCTGGTACCTCTGTCCAGTTGCTGAACTGGATTGGTATCCATTCTCATGTGAGTATACTGCACACAGTGATGAACCTCTTTATCGCAGCTTCCGGCAGCCACGGCTTTCCGCTTCCCTGCTCGACCTGGGTGACCACCATCGTTTTCGTAGGCATCTTGTTTCAGGTCCGCTGAGCCCTGCTCGATTCTCACGTAGAGCCGGATGCTTCTAGCTTGGACGGTGAGGTGTTCTGTGATGCCATCGATCTTCTCGAGTGGTAAAAAATAACTTGTAACTATAATAGGAAAGTTTAGTAACACAACAAAGTAAGCATCAACATATGGTAAGATAAATTGTATAGCTCATAACATATGTATTTTGTGTAAAAAAAGGTAAAATTAATAATTTACACTAAAAATTAATGTTCAGGATAAATAAAAACAAAATATGTCCGCTCTGAAATAAATCTAGATAATAACATATTTTTAAACAATAAAAAACAGCTCATATTTTACTCAATTTTGGATCTATTTGAATCTAACTTCGAATGTACCCAACATTTTGAACTTGGAGACCACACGAACTAGGGTACATATCAAGGGGATGCTGTTGGTTCTCGGCATGGCTGTGCGACTAACATCAGAGAGCAAGCGGATTGGGGAAGGAGGAGGAGGCAGCCATAGTTAACCTCAAAGAAAGAACACGGCGACTTTGGGGGAGGTGGAGGATGTGCGTGGTGGTTGGTGGTGGTGCACATCCACGGGTCTGGGAAGAAAAGGAAGCGTGGGCTGCAGTCATCGAGGTTGGGGGCATCGATCATCGCGGCTGCAGATGTCGATGCTCCACATGCTGAGGGCCTCGCAGGTGGCTAGGGCTCAGGTTCTACGAAGCGGCTGGCTTGGAGACGATTGTCAGGGGCACGCGGGAACGAGAAGTTTTCGACCGTAAACCCTTGGCCCCACTTATATATGAAAAATGATCAATGACGGGTACCTTTCAGAGCTCGTCATTTATAACAGTTTCGTCAACAACGGGCTTTCCACTTAGCCCATCGTTGATGGGTTTTTCCAGTTAACAGATTTAGTTAGTTGAGTGTGCACTGCACTGGACATATTAAATGCATTTGATATAGATTAAATGCACCAAATATTAATTAATTGAACTGGACATAATGATCTCTACGGAGGTAGGTTCCTTCATCACTTGTTTCTGGGTCGTCATGTCTTCGTCAGGATTATATTCTTCTTCATCAAAATGGTTGTACTCTTCCTAATCCACTACACTGTCCACTCCACAATACTCCTTTTACAATTCAGAACTACATAGCGGTTCCAATTTTTTGGATAAATTATGTAGATGACTTGAGCAACCTGCTTAGGAAGGACAAATGGCTCTTCTTTGGATCCAAGATGTTGTAGATCCACAGTAGTGAAGTTATGGTCCTCGGAATGGACTCCTTTGAGATGCATCCAACGGAATCGGAACATAGGGATCTTCATAGTTATATACTCAATCTCACAGATATCTTCTATGAAGCTTTAGTAGTTGCTCTTCTCATTATTGGGACTGTAGAACTTGACCAAAACCCTGCTATTCTAGTACGTGCTCTTTTTGTCCTGATCTCTTGTATAAAATGTGTATCCATTTATGTCATATCATTGCTATGTCGTAGTTTTAAATTGTGGCCATCTTGCCAACCAAGCCATCACTTCATCATCTCATTTGACGACCTGATCCCATACATTTGTTCCTTGAACCAGTGGTTGAAACCTTTGTTGTGCACCTTTGTGATCCAAGCAGCCGACTTGTTTGGATTCTCTAGTCGCAACATAGACTTGTGCTCATTGATATATGGCTCCATCACCAACATGTGTGTCAAGACTGTGAAATGGGCTCTAGCATGCAACAACGGGTCCGAAGTGATGAAACACTTTTCGAGGGTCCCAATACCAGTGAGCCTGCCCTTGTGCCGAGACCGAGGCACACCAATGGGTCGGTTTGTAGCCATGCAGTCCGTATAGAACTCAACGACCTCTTCGGTAGCATAGCCTTCGATAATGCTCCCCTCTAGCCAGTATCTGTTACAAACATAGCACTTTAGAATACCCATGTATCTCTGGAACGGGTACATGTTGTCTAGGAAAACGGTTCAAAGGTCCGCTATCTCCTCAACAATATGGATCATGAGATGGATCATGGTATCAAAAAACAACGGAGGGAAGTGCATCTCAAGTTGGCATATTATCTCCACCATCTCGAACTACGGTCTTGGTAGTCGCTCGGGGTTGATGAACTTCTAAGCAATCGTGTTGAAATAACTACATAGGTTCGTGATTGTCTCACAGACCGGGCCTCGCATGATACCTCTGCTTGCGATAGGGAGGATCTGTGTCAACATGACATGGCAGTCATGAGACTTCGTGCCAAGTAATTTCAAGTCTTTCATCGAAACAAGTTTCTTTATGTTGGCACAATAGCTAGATGGAATTTTCACACCATATAGACACTGGCACAATCTCTTTCTCTCAGTCTTTGATAGAGTGTAGCTAGCTGGCGGATTGTATATTTTGCCTGATTCTTCTTCCTCTAATGGTGCTAACTTAGGTCTGATGCCCATTTCTTGCATGTCAAGTCGTGCCTTCAAACTATTTGTCTTGTCTTTCTTGTTCAGTAAGAGACCAGTCAAGCTGCTACACCATTCTTCTCTATGTGCATGACATCGATGCCATGATGGAGATTTAGCACTTTCTAATAAGACAAGTCCCAAAATACCAATCTTTTCTTCCAAGTGTCTTCCTCCAGCTTCTGTCTCTTTACATGCACCACTTTGATATCTTCGACCATAGCATATATCTCTTCCCGTATCTATTTCCTTGGGGGTGGACCTTCCTCCGTTACTCCATTAAAACCGTTCTTCTACCTTCGGTATGGATGATCTCAATCTAGGAACCTGCGATGATGCATGTAGACGGTCTTGCGTGAGTGGTTCAGATACCGATTCACGGTTTCTTTTTTACACAAGACACATCCTATTTTTCCTTTTACAATTTGCCAGGACACGTTGCCATTGGCAAGATAATCTTGTATGGTTGTGAACAACATCCCTCTTAGTTTGAAGTCCTCTTTTTTATATTCCCAAACCATCTCTCCTTCATGCCAAAGTTTCTGTAGATCCTCGTTGTAGGTAGACATCTATGTCGTTTCCAGGTTGTCTTAGCCCTTGGATAAGTAACGATAGCATAATGTACTTCCGCTTTATACACAACCAAGGAGGAAGATTGTATATATAAAGATGCATGGGCCAGGTGCTATATCGGCTCCTCATGTTACCAAGTGGGTTGAATCCATCCATGCTCATTCCAAACCTAATGTTCTTCGGCTACTGACCAAAAATTAAGTACCCTATCAATGTTCCCCCATTGGGCAGCATCAGTAGGGTGTCTCATTATTCCATCTACCTTACGTCTCTCCAAGTGCTAGCACAACTGTTTTGCCTCCTTTTTGTTAGCAAACAAACGCTTCAAGCATGGAATGAAAGGCAGATACCACACCAACTTAGCAGGAGGTCCCTTCGATGCCGCATCATCATCACCAATCCCATCATCTTCATTATTACCCCGCTTGTATCGGGATGCATTATACACCGGACATCTATGCAGATCTACGTACTCTTTGCCGTAGAGGACACAATCATTTGTATGTGCATATATTTTTTCTACTTCCAACCTAAGAGGGAAGATAACATTCTTTGCTTTGTAGGTGCTTGTTGGCAACACGTTCAACTCCAGAAGAATGTCCACCATTAGACGTGAAAACTTTGTGAAGCTTACTTCAGACCAATTACTGTATTTCACCCCTCAACTATTGTCTGAGTGCACATTACACCCCTTAACTACTAAACCAGAAATATCTAACCCTTAACTCCCAAACCGGATAGAATACCCCCCTCACACTATCCCTAAACGGTTTTGACCAGTCAAAAGTGGTTTTAGGTAACGTGGGGCCGATGTGGCTGTCACATCACCTCCACGTCATCCAAAAGGTTAGGAATTTTTGGGGAAAAGGGAGTTGAGAAAAAATCAAAAATTTTAGAATAACTTTTCCTTTCAAAATAAAATCAAAATAATTCATTTACTTTTTCCCTTATTTTGAAAATTCAAAAGAAAAATCAATTTTCCAAAAATTCTTTTTTTAAAAATTAAAATCATAAATCTGACAAAAAATTGATTTTGAAAAGTTATTCTGAAAATCTCCTAACCTTTTTGGATAATGTGGAGATGATGTGGCAGCCACGTCGGCGCCACGTCACCTAAAACCACTTTTAACTGCTCAAAACTGCTTAGGGATAGTGTGAGGGGGGTATTCTATCCGGTTTTGAGAGTTAAGGGTTAGATATTTCTGGCTTTGAAGTTAAGGGGTGTAATGGGCACTTAGGCAATAGTTGAGGGGTAAAAAATACACTTTTGCCATTACTGTATTGTCTTCAATTTGAGCATTTCAAGAGCGACAACCAACCTTGGGTGCTTCACTTTACAGCCCGGAAACAAAGGTTTCTCCGAGTCTTCCAGCAAGCCCAAGAACTGAGGGTACTCTCTTCCATCAGGGTTCGTCCCTTCCGCATCGTGCAACATCTAATGCAAAATATCATGGCCATCAGCAATATCTTGATCATCCTGATCCGATGATTCAAAACTGATCTCATCCACCTCATTGCCTTCAAGCCCTTTGCCATGTCGAGTGTGTATAACCATCTATTAAAACCCTCATAATTAAGTGTGCTCACAACTCGTTAGTCATGTCCAACAGAACCTCGTTTTTGCAGCGACAATGTGGACAATGAATTTTAGTCTTCTCCTTTGTCAACATATCGGCTTGGGCAACACTAATAAATCCATCCAAAAATAATATGTACTCTAGGGAGGCACGATTAGGCATGTAGAACCAGTTTCGATCCAGGTATGCTTTGATCTACAATTCATGTATAACCAATAATACATGAGAGAGTTGTACACTAACAATTTAATTAGTAAAGAGAACACAAAAGTAAAAAAAGAAGTTGGAAGGCTCCAACAGCAGTGGTTTGGGCAACAGCTCCCGCCACTAACCAAACTAAGCAAGGTGGGTTGAAAACTAATTACAAACACAGATTAACTAATACTAACCTTATATTGATAAACAAAAGTTAGCCTTTCAAATTACGCTCAAAACATTCACAAAAAAGCGTCCGGAATCACGAACGGTAGCCACCGGCACTATGAAACAAAGCTCATAAACTCTGTCTACGCGAATGGTGGCTGCTGCTAATATATGTTAAAATATCATCAATGATGGGTAAAGTGTTTAACTTATCCGTGGTGATTATCACAACGACGAGCACCGAACATGACCGTCGTTCATGAACCTTATCAAGGATGGGCCGTTTCAAAGCCTTTCGTTGATCACTTATTCCAGTGCAGTGCAGAGACTGAACTAACTGAAAAAGCGCACTGCAGATTTAGTTAGTTTAGTAATCTAGACTGCACTGAATATAGATTCTCATGCATTTGAACACTTATTTTTTTAGATGAATTTCAAAAACATAATTCAAGATATATATAATTAAATATTACATAATTTACAACCATAGTTCTTACAATATAGTTCTTAAATACTAAAAATAGAAAATAAATTAATTAATAGTTTTTGAGTGGGATATCTTCGTCGACGAGTTCCGGCACCAGAGTGTACACCTTATAGACCCTAAAGAAGCTCACTCGCTCATCGTCCCACTTGATGTACTTCACATGGAGGCGGTCGACGACGCGTTTGTAGTGGACGACGAAACTCGTGCTGAGCATCATTGTTGAACTGTGCTCACGGATACTACTTCACGAGCACATAGCGAATGACAGAGTCACCGGAGTAGCACACGGGTACAATACTCGATATCTTGGACTGCCACGTGGGAAAGGTGCAGATCCATGTTGTCGTACGAGCTTGCATGCTTGACCAGTGACGGAAGAGGCGACTCCCTTTTGCACTTCCCGGTGCAGGAAGAGCTACCCGCAAACACCATTGCAATGCTCAATCGAGCGCGAGAAAATAAGGCTAAAGCTTTGGGGTAGCAAGAAGACAAGGGCGCACGCGGTTGCAGAGGACGACGAAGAATATGAAGACAAATGGCATTTATATAGACACAAGAGCGACTCTTTGTTAACCCGCGCGACTCTTCGTTTCCTAAAAACCCTTGCCCGCCAGTGTGCCTCCTCATATACTGGCGCCACTCTTCATTCTAAAAACCCCCGCCAGTCGGCACGAGTCTTCGTATACCAACGGGACTCCTCGTTTATCAACCATGTGACATCTGCACAATTAAGTTACGTAGGAGAGAGAGTTATCAACGACGGACTCCCACCCTAGCCCGTTGTTGATGACAGTTTCCCACGTTGCGATCGACTTCCTATGGTAGCTATTTCCTGTGCGGCAATTCCTATGACAGCTATCGATGACGGGCTTTGTGGCTTGCCCGTCATTGATGACAAGTTCTAGAACTACGCACTGTTATGCATAGTTCAGTCCTTTGCATGCACAAAAGGAAACATAACACAGATTATCATGGATTCAAACACAAAAGGAAGCATAGTTCATTACATAACAAAATGCCTCTAATGCGTAGAGGAAATATAGTACAAACATTAGATAACTGCTAAGTAGCCTAATTATATATACATAATGTGAAGAGGAAAATAAAACTAAAAGTACCCCAGTGGGAGATCTCATCCAGAGGGTCCAGCAGCAGAGGAGAGACCGTAGCAAGTTTGAGAAAATGCTAGCACGCTCGATGCCCCACTAGATGTATTTCGCTTGGAGGCGCCGAACAAATGCTTTGTTGTAGTAGCGGACGAGGATACGCCCTGGCTCATGGTGAGCTTCGACGATGAAACACTATAATGATGAAAGCTTCTTCTGCAGGATACACTGGACGGCATAGGCACTAGAGTACTACACGTGGTCGGCCAAAAAGGCAAGGAGGAGGATCTCCTCGATGTCCCATAGTTGGAAAACTCTAGTGCATCTATCATCTTGCTGGTGACCTCCAGGTTGATGCATGTGCTATCCTCGTGGATCGACGAAGCAGGAGGCGACACCTCCCTCTTCCTCTTCCTGCAAGAGCTATCTATGGCGGCCATTGCATGATAGGAGACGTGCGAGAGCGAGAGAATGGCTAGCTTTTGGGGGAGGGAAGAAGAGGAAGACGAGATAGCGTGTAGTTATCTAGAGAGTGCTATTGGGTGTCAGAGTGTGGGTTTATTAGGGGTATTGCGCTCTTCGTCTCCTCAGTCACACGACTTCCGAGGAGCATCCCAATGACAGGTCAAAACGAAGACTGTTATTAATGACTCTCATTGATAGGAGGCCTAGCTGCCTGTCCTTGATGACCACAGTTATGAATGATGGGCCTCAAAATAGGCCATCAGTGAGAGTCATTAATGACGGGCTCTGAGCTAAACCGTCATTGACAATTTCACCGGGAAGGTGAAAGGACCTTAATGACTAAGATGTCGTCTAGAGGGGGGTGAATAGGCTTTTTAAACTCACTTACGGATTTAGTTTAATCCTAATACAGAAGTATACTAATTGGATTTTCACAAGCTCAAATCCTAATATGCTAGGTTTTCATATGAGCATAATCACCCTATGTTAATATATCAAGGTTTGCAATCCTAGGGTGACAAGCAAGCAATTCAACTTCTATAGGAGATATACAAGTAATGTATTGCAAGTATGAAATGTGATAAGTAAAGGAGACAAGAGACAAACTATGTATCACCAGCTTCTTGAGGAGATCACCGAGCCACAATCACCAAGCCGCCTAGGAGTCGGTGGCCTCCAAGAGTAATAGACTCGAACTCTCGCTCGACCACAATCGACACCGAGTGCTCAACAATGCAACTTATGCACACACCTTGTGCAACTTATGCAAAAAGGTTTCCCTCACTCCTCACAAATGGCAATACGTGCACTTTAGGCTTCGGAGAGGGAGGAGAGCACTAGAGATGTTCACAAATAAAGTTTGGAGGCAGCAACTCTTCTTCCAAGCCAACCCAAGGTGGAGACTATATATAGCCAACCTTGAAAACTAGCCGTTCGAAAGGAATCTGAGCAAATCCGGACTGTCTGGATTTTATCTGGACCCTCCGGGTACACACCAACGGTCAGAAAAGTGACCGTTGAAAAATCTGAACCCTTGACCCGGACCCTCCGGGTTGAGGTCCGGGTTGTCCAGTACAGATCCGGACCCTCACCCGGACCCTCCGGGTGACACTCCGGAAACCTTCTGTACAACCCGGACCCTCATCCGGACTCTGGCCCGGACCCTTCGGGTTCAACCCGGACCCTCCAGATTTAACCCGGACTCTCCGGATTCAACCTGGACCCTGGTCCGGACCCTAGCCCGAAGGGTCCAGATTTTCCAGGACAGCAACTCCCATGGAGCACTCGATGAGCCCAGATCACTTCCGAACAAACCCAGAACACCTTGGTTCAACCCTGAACACCTTGGGGGCTTGCCTTAGGTCATATACTCCAGAAATGGACCTTCCAGAGTCCACGAACCTAGCCGATCAACCAAACCACTTAGGTCGGTTGGATCACACACACCTAGACACTAAGTCTAGGAATAACACACACAACACCGAACTACGCCCGAAGCCTACGAGCACTCGCACCTCGAAACCTCTGGACTCACTAGAACACGAGTTCTAGCACGTCCACTACAAAGGAAACATGACGATATGCAACGTATGCAAAGACTTGAGCACTTGACACACGACGTGAACAAGCTAATCATCCGATAGCCCCTCTTTATAGTACGGCTATCTAACCTATAATTCGGTCTCTCTCCAAACTCCTTGAGACTGGTCAAACTAGAAAAACCTAGTCTAGGCATACCTTTGCCTTACGTATTCCACTTGAGCTCGATGATGTCTATCTTCCTTGCTCGAAGCGGAATTGCCTTGATCATCGTCACCTTATGAAGCCTTCTTTATATAGCTCCCTCATAATCCTTATAGGGAACTTTTCTCTCGAAATCATCTTCACTTGATGGACCCGCAAGCCTCAAGCATCTATCTTCACATGATGCCAATTTTGAGCTTGCTGTGATGACCATCGACTTATGATGTCATCCTCTCATGGGCACATATGCTTGCCCATGAATGGTACCTAACCCTCAACATACACATAGCACATAGCACATGGAGTTAGTTCATATAATGCAATACACAATTGCTTACCTTCACTTGATCACATGAAGCTACCACTAATATTCTTCTCTTGAACTCTTAGCTTCATGTCTTGATCACCATGGCTCAACATATGAGCCCACTCTTGACCATCTTTGTCAACTTCACTCTTTATGCTATAACATCATCTTGATCCAATGCGGTTCACACATTGAACCCATATCTTGATCCTTGAAGTTTACTTCTTGATCACTTGATGCTTCACATGATTTGATGGACTTCAACACATGAATCCATCTCACAATCACCACATGCATTATTGATATTGGGCTTTACGGGCTTGTAAGTTCATCCTCTTGATGTAACCCTACAAAGTGGTACCTAACCAATATACGTTCCAACACTCAAGGAAAATGGTTAGTCCACAAACCCATTTATCATTAATCAGCAAAACCACATTTAGGTTAGATTAACTCTCAATCCATCCTAAACCACACAACGGCTAGGTGGACTTTTAGAAGGCCCACGGGCACCTGCTGAAGTTATCAACAACAGGTTCTTCCTTTGACCCATCAATGATAGTGAGTTTTATTGACAGAAGAAGAATACCATCGTTAATGTATGTCGTGGATGAGCATTTCCATAGTAGTAAATATAGAGCAGCCTTACAGATACTAAAACACTAGATGTCCTCAAAAAGTGATAATATATAGATCGGTTAGATGCTCAAACTAAATCCACAGCAATACTATGTTATATGTTAGGCAGTTCAGAAGTTAGAAGTTCAAAGGAACATGATAAATAATGCTTTCTGTGTGGCCCATAAGAAGAGGGAGATACAAAGAAATTGAGAAGGATTAATGATAGAAGACATTTACAGAAAAGCATGATTAGCATAAAGAAAAGGAAAAAGTCCATTTTTCAACCTTGAACTCTTATCCGAGTTCACATTTCAACCTTGGACTCTAAAATGGTCCATTTAGTACCCCCAAATTCTTAATATTGTTTGATTTTCAACCCTTACCTGGTTTTTTGGCCCTTTTGACTAGGTTTGACTCTTGTATTCGTAAAAAAAAATCTAAATAATAGGAAACTTTAGAAAAATGCAAAAAAATTAGGGGAAAATCAGAAGAAAATTTAAAAACTGATAATTTAAAAATCCAAAAAATTAGAAAATTCATAAAAATATAAATAATTTAGGAATTTATTAAAAATTAATAATTTAAAAAATAAAAAATAGAAACATAGAAAATTTATTGAAAAATAGGGAGCTTTTTTCTAAAAAGGTCAGACAATTAAAAAAAGGGAAAAATAGAAAATTAGATAAATTCACAAATTTTCCTCAAATATTATAAAAATATTTGTGAGTTTCTCTAACTTTATGGTTTTTCCCTTTTTTTGGATTTTTTTAAAAGCTCCCTGTTTTTTAATAAAATTTCTACAAATTTTCTGTGTTTCCAGAAAATTTTTTATAAACCCAGTCAAAAGGGCTAAAAACCAGGTAGGGGTCGAAAATCAAACGGTATTAAGAGTTCAGGGTACTAAATGGACCATAGAGAGTTCAAGGTTAAAATGTGAACTCGGTCAAGAAGTCAAGGTTGAAAAATAGACTTTTTTCTAAAGAAAAGGAACAACTATGCAGCAGAACAATGTAAAGGGGCACCAAAGTGAAACAACTTCAAACACAATAGACTCTCGAATTAAATAATGCGAGCAATGGATTCTCGAATTAAATAATGCGAGCAATGGATTCTCGAACTAGCACAAACAAGCACGTACAACACTTTGTATTTGCCTCCAATTGAAAGATAGGAAGAGCACTGCGGTGAAAACTCAAATATCCCTAGATGACCGAGGGCACCTTTTTCCTACTCAACACCAGATTGTGGAAGGGCCAGAGACAGCCAGGGTCGCAAAGACGTTGTCTTGCTGATGGCAAGAAGGGATTGATGGTTAAAGGAAACAACCATTGGCTTTTTTGGCTAGTGCATCTTGGTATGCAGAGGTGGGGAGTAATATAATTCTTCCTTTATCTAAAAATTGATGTTTTTTAAAAATAGTTTTTTATTCAAAAATTGCAGAAATTTTATGGAAAATCAAACATTTGCAAAAGTGACTTCAGTTGCCACTTGAAATGACGATAGGGCATATATCACCAACCGGTTCGATGATTCAGGGTTGAATCCCCAGCAGCAACGGCAATTAGGAGCTAATCGGCATAGACCATGGCGATAGGTGCTAATCGCCACAAGGCGTGGCGATAGCGCTGAATTGCCATCCCACCTGGTGATAGCTCATCTGCAAGTATAAATTTAGGTTCTTCCTTGTCCTGTGCAGCAGCATCTCATACTTCATTAGTTCTTCTGAAAAATACTTGACCTTCTAAAGTAGACAATTTGAGAGGCAAAGAAGAAGTTCACGGATGAATGGTGATGAGCATAAGTTCTACAATTTTTTCCCTTACTCATATGCTGGTATAATAGAAATGTTCATATCTATAAGTTGTGTTGTCTATCACTTTCATTTTTCTTCAAATTGCTAGATGTTAGTGATCCTATTTGGACAGTGAGAATGGACCATGAAGTTCACAGAGGTACGATTGATAGGCGGAGCGATTGTAAAATTCTTTGTTCGCATATCTGGAGAAAGTTCATATGTGTGTGATTGTGGAGGTGTTACCAAAAAGGGGTCTCCCTGCACTAACCTACAAGCAAGTGCGCAAGCGTATCTGAGAGTTGCCCAAGAAGTGGGGGAGGGCGAGCGAGCGAGGATGTAGGGTTGCTGAACAATAGGATCTTAAGCTTTGAATGGATATACCTCCTCTGCAGAGACCGATTTGCTGATAGGAGACACTTAATGAAGACAACATTTGAAGCAGATGAACAGAGGGTTGCTAGACTCCCCCTTTGTCAAAATGTGGGAGCACATCGAAAAAAGATGTTGGATCATCAAAGGATAAAGGCGCAAACAGTTTATTGATGAAGGTGCGTAGCGATTCAAGTGATGAGGGCTTTTCAAAGATGTTTTGCTTCAAGGCCCCCAATGCAGGGCTCTTCGCATGTGATAGCGAAGATGACTTCATGTAGTCGTATTTTGAAGTGACGACGTTGCAGAATCTACCTATGATACTTAAATTATGTAAGTTTTCACAACTTTGAACATGGTTGTGTAATATGGATTTATACCCTATGCTAATTTAACCGGAGCCGGTAGTGATTCACCCATTTCTATCTATCAAGGCCCCCAATCCAGGGATCTTCACATGTGATAGCGAAAATGACTTCATGTAGTCGTATTTTGAAGTGACGACGTTGCTGAATCTACCTATGATACTTCTATCCAAGTTGTGCAAGTTTTCACAACTATGAACATGATTGTGTAATATAGATTTATACCCTATGTTAATTTAACTAGAGCCGATAGTGATTCACCGATTTCTAGCTATGTTACTGCTATCTTGAAATTAACAAAAGAAAACAATATGTATTTTTTCATACAACCATGAATGTCAATACAATAACAAGAAGTAAAACAAAGCATAACACGATAGTCCTAAGGTGGAAGCTGAACTGCCTATCGCCTATCGTCGTCATGGTCTCTTCTTGATCAATGTGCGCTAGCCGGTCTGTGACCCCTGTGTACGGCTCTTGTCGGGTTCTCATCCTCCGATGCTGGAGTCTCTTGTGTCTCCTGAGTGGGCAACGGTGGCGCCATCTCATCCATCTCTATGTCAAAGGTTAAGTCGTGAGCATCCGAACTATATATCCACGAGGTAGTCGTCGATACTCGAACTACCAGGTAGCTGACGAGGAGCAATGATGAGACCTTTATGTTAGTGAAATTAATTAGCATTTGAACAATATAATTTTTGTAAGAAAAGACAATGGTTTTACCTGGCAGGCTCATTACGTGTGGGACACACTATGCTGCCATGTAGAACCACCCGCCTCGGTGGGTGCTGATGGCTATCGAGCGGGAGCCCTCAGGTGACTCGACTGTGTAGAATGTGGTGGTCGGTGTCCTCCTCGGCCCACGCCTATCCCGACATGCACGTTGTCCCTGCGCATGCACCTGAATATGTCCATGATCTTCTTAGTCAGCTCTTTGATCCTTGACGCAGAGGATTATTCCTCGGTGCCAATCGAGTATTGACGAAGCCAAGCAGTGGCCTCCATGTTTGCCTATGTCGCCCATTGTCCTTGAAAATTGAGAAGCATTGGTTAGCTACAGAGTTACATGAAAGTAAAGACATGGAACATAATTACTTTGCTGCACTAACCGACAAGTCGTGCATTCTATTGCGTGGATTGGGTACATGTCTGACATAGAAGCACTCGTGTGCTATGGAGGCTCACTTCCATGAATAAAGTATATGCGCATGCGTGGCAAGTACCACTGCAGGTAGGCCTCGAACTTGGTATAGCTAAACGGTGGCTCCTTGGCCCAGACTGTGATCTCAGCATTGGCCCACTGATCCATAAAAGGGGTAAGTGATGCTATCCACTGTGAGACCGTAATACTTCCTCCCTTGCAAGTCCACTGTGATAAGAAATTACATAATGAACAATATGTTGACCTAATTTACTTATTTTAGGCAAAAACTTTTGAAACATCACTTATGTGTGGGCATTTGCATTGACTCACTCAACTTGTAGAGGCAGGTACATCTGGTGCAAGCCAAACTTTCCCATGACACGGTGAGGTGCGTGGTCCTCCACAAAGATGTCGAAGACAAGCTTCGACATTGTCCTCCAGTATCTCTCGTCTCGGTAGCAGAGTGTAGACATCCCCAAGTGCGGAGCCTGCCTCGTCTGTGCTTCATCGTGATATGGCTTCCATATGACACTCTCTGGAGGAAGGTGTTGGAACTGCTCTGTGAAGGAAAAGTAGCAGCCCCGAACGTTCGTCTTCGCCAACTGAGGCTATAACACCTGGACAGTAATTTATTAGTACATATAATTAACAAACTAATAAGTCGAACTAACAAATATACAACTTACTCATCTCTATGTCCACATGGACCCAAAAGTAGGTCCATCCTTAGGCAACTCGGGTCCACCTCTACGGTAGAAGTTAGGGTCATAAGGTGAGTCGTCCACCCAAAGTCGTCCCACCGAGAAGCACTCGAACAACCACAAATGAAGAAGCAGAGAACACCCCAACAGATTTGCATTGGCACATGTCCTCTTGCACGTGGAGCACAGTGCTCGGTAAGTGGACACAAGCATTGCAGACCCCCAGCTCCTTTCCAAAATCTAATCCTTTGCCTCAGCATCTACAATCTGCTATACAATGCCGATGTAACAAGTATCCACACAGTCTTCGTATGCATTGGTGAACATCAGATACCCCAAGAGCCACAGCGTGTCCGCCTCAAGTTTGCAGTTGAGCTGGTACATGTCCAAAGCTCCGCCAAATCTCTCCTCGAGGTTGTCAAGCTAAAACGAAATGTTAGATTAAAAAAGTATACTTTACATGAACAAACAAACTTAAATACGTACCTCAAACTAATGGAGCAACATTAGCCTAGGACCGTGCTTCTGGCGCTCCCTGACCACCTCCACTTGCGGTGCACCTAGGGGTAGTGCGGGTGCAACCTTGCTCAAATGACTCACGCCAATCAGCAGGGGGTTCGAGAGGACCGACCGCGGCACCGATCAACAGTAGGCTATGGAGGCAAGCTGTGTTATGTAGTGTAACTACCATCTCGCCCCCAAGGGAAGTGGAAGCTGTGGGTCTTTGACCTCTAGTGATCTAGCAGTGTTGTGAGGAGGGAGGCATCAAAGGGAAACCTCCTAGAGCGTTCGAGTCCACCATCCTGGTTGATGATGTCCCCCGTCGCCAACCACCTCCACCATCTATGCCAACAGCGGTAGTCCAGACCAAGCAAGTCCCTCACACAAACATGGTAATACGAACTAATAAGAAAACCTGTGCGCAATATAAATTAGTAACATAATATATTTATATGGAATGTACTTGTGAGTCCATGACTCGTGAGTCCTCCA
Source organism: Stipa capillata (assembly GCA_019208055.1). NCBI lineage: Eukaryota > Viridiplantae > Streptophyta > Magnoliopsida > Poales > Poaceae > Stipa > Stipa capillata. The sequence goes on from JAGXJF010001475.1 coordinate 37,174, forward strand.
CATGTGCTCCAGTGTACGAGTATGAAAAGCTCCAAGGTCGTGCTCTCCTGAGGCTTGCTGCCTAGACCGTTGCTTGTGATCCTCCCCGGTCATCTATAAGCTCTAAACTAGCCATACCTGTAAATGAAGTAAACAAAACGGGCACTATAACAAACAACTCTAATACAATGGAAGGAATTAAACAAACATTCATAGATAATGGTAAATTGCAAAAGAATGAATATTAAAAACCTACAATTTTACGCTAGAACTAACCTAAATAGAAATTATGAACCAAGTGCACAAAACCTTCAACCCAACATTTTTCCTAATTCTAACCAGACTAGAGAAACACCACAAAAAAAATTCAAACCATTTGGGTTTGAATTTCACTTTAAACAATTGATTCCCAAAAAATTTGTCCTTGAATAGAGATGAAATATGCTAACTAAATCAACTTCCCCTTCTCCATAATTTACGAAATTTCATATTTAGAAGTTATTCATATTGAGCTACTTGTAGTTCAAAGCTTATTTTGAGCTGTTTTACTTTTATAATTAAATAACAAGCTAAAAGACATTATTTTAACCTATAAAGATTCATGGATATTACCTATATCTTGAGGATCATCCATGAAATTTTATAAAATTTTCGTATCACATTTGAATCAATTTTATTCAAACCCTAAGTCTAAAACAGTGTAAAAACAAAAGTAAAACTAACAACAGGAGAAAAGCAACTGGGCTCCCCTTACCTGACTAGGCCGAGGCGGCCCAGTACTTCCTCTTTCCCATGCTGGGCCTTGGCCCAGCACTTCCTCAGTGTGCCGCACCCCTCCTCTCTCATTGATGAACGAAGCCCACTGTCAGGCCATCGCAGCCACATGGCTAGGGCATGTGTCGCCTAAGCTGAGCTCAACAACATCACAGGAGCCCATCCCTTCTCCTTCCTCCAGCCCTATAAAGTCGTACCTAGGTTCCTCCGTCTCCCCTTTGCTTTCCGCTTCCTCCCCCCGTGAAACCCTAGGCCGAGCTCCTCCTCTCCTCCATCTCTGGTGACCTAACGCCCTCGGAAACTCTTTCTTCCCTGGCGCCGGTGGCCAAATCCTCTACCATTTCCCTCCCGCAAGCCCCTCTCATTCTTTCCCCAAGCTTATTCATTTTCTTGTTGTGCTCAGGGACTCGAACAGACCATTTGAAGGGATTCTTCCCTCCCCTCCCCCCTCCACCAGTTGGTCTACCTCACGGAGCTTCCGACCACCGTTGTAACCAGCATCGCCTTCACCACCGCCACCCCAAGCTCACCTCCCTCCGGCCTCGGTTCCTTGACCCTAGGGTGAGGCCAACCACTACCGCACTCCTATACTTCCTCCCCTTCCTCCCTCCAACATCTCGGTGATCGCCGTTGATGGATGTCTCTGGCGACCACTCCTCTGCCGCAGTGCCGTGAAGTAACCAGTTTGACCAGCGTCCAACCGGTCTGACCGTGTTGCCGTACGGTCCGACAGTAGAAATTAAGTTAGGTAGTAATAAATGGGTTTAGGACATAATTAATGAACTAATGATGACCGAGGAATAAATAACAGAGATCACCATTGGACCAACAACCATTGGAACACTTATTGTTTGAGACTTGGGTTTAGCCCTTTCGCAACTTCACATTAGTTAGATTTGGGTGGTTTGGCCCTATTCGGCATCTCTCTAACTCAGGGAGGATTTAGAGGGAATAACATATATTGTTGTGATGATTTCTTACATGTATCTAAATCTAAATATTGAATGAAATGGTCTTGAATAATCATTGGATTGGATGTTGGGTGGTCTAACCCTATTCCTAAGTTACTACAAGTCGGGTACGACTTGGTTGTGATAAAAATGAATTTGGTATATGATGCTTCTTCATACATATTAAGATCTGAGAATAACTTGAAATTGAATGATTTATCAAATGGTTAGTTTCATTCAACTAAGCATGATATGCTATGACGAACAAGATGTCTTGTATAGCTTTATTTTCTATGTTATGCTTAGTTGAGATAGTTTGTCATATTGCCATCAATTATTCCTTATCATGCTAAGATTAACTTCGAATGAGCACATTAGCATCTTGCAAGTATGAAAGTACTCACTTGAGAATTCCATTCCTACAGATGATCCTACCGTTGGTGAGTTTTATGATTGTGAAAATGTTGGATCTAATGCCTAGTTGTGTAGTTTTCCCGTCATGGTCACATTGTTGTGTTTTAAGGATTTTGGGAGATAATATGGGATGTCATCTCTGTATTTTATAATACTTTCAGCTTCTAGTCTTAACATTTTGTTTACCCTAGACGACCTTCGGGTCGAGTGGTATGTATGTTAAATAACTATTATGTGTATAGATGTGTTCTACTATCTATAAATCCTTGCTTGTGGAGTTTTTTTTGTGGTATTCAAGTTGTTTCATTGGCTGTGCATACACCATGCATGTATGATTTGAAGTGTATGCGTTAGCCATAAAGAGTTACTGTTGTTCTTTCATTCATTAAGTGGGATAAGTACCAGTTGAGTGACCCGCTAGTTGTGATGCGCTGACTGGCTAGGTAGGGTGTGGGTAGTTATACCAGGCCTTCGAGTGACCCACTAGTCTTCAGGCTTGGTTAGGGTGAGGGTACAATCACCGGGCTCCTCAGAACTTATTGTGCTTAGTGGACTTGAGAACGGCGCTAAATCTTTACAAGATTTTAGAATTGCATTTAGCTCATGTTGCAATGTTCTATCTTTGTCCATCTTGGGCAACGGTGAATGCATACATATACACCTGAGTTGCGTATGATATGTTGACCCGGTGTCAAATCATCCAACAGTGATAGATACATACGACGAATGTACGTACGGTATGTTGGATGATTTCTCGGGTATTCAGACCGTGCATCACACAAGAATTCGGGGTTCTGACAAAAACCTTATTGAAACATGAGAGAAAATATTATAGGCGTCTGAATCTTCTAAACATGAATGAAATTCGTCTTAATTTTTCGAGTGTCTAGAAAATACAACAAAATTCCTATGAAACAAGTGTGATATTAGAAAAAAAGATAAAGCATGAGTGAAACATTCACGAAATATCTATTTATGTAAACCGTGTGTCAAAATCGGGCATGACAAAAGTCAAACTCAGTACAAAGTGTCTAGAGTTTCAAAGAAGTTTCACTAATTTTTAAAATATATGTGAGAACCCTGGATTTCGAGTTAGTCATAAGTGACTTGAGGTGGAAGTTAAATCAACTCATGTTGTTGAGTTGGCCAAGATTCTACCGAGGAACGTCGAGAATTATGTCGAGAGGGGGAATTTGTTGTGCATTCGCATCATTCATGGCATTCATCTCAAATATGTCATACACATGCTCATACAATTGAAATTAAAAGTTTATTAACGGTGAAAATTACAAATGTCTTAATACAACAATTATTGAGTACAAAAGTAAATAAAGAAGAAGAAAAGAAAAGTACATGATGAAATGTCTACCTATACATCAATACTAACCCTAATCTTCAGATATGGAGCTGTAGAAGAACACCGAGTCAGAGCGGGAAGATTGGTTTCTGAAATGTTGGCGACATCTGAGGTTGTTGAGTATGTGCACTCGAGACCGTTGGAATTACACTGTTGCTGTAAGAGGCAAAGGTTTTTGAAAACAGTATTTTGAAATACGTGTGGTTTCCACCGACACAGTTCCACCAACATCCACACGTTTTAGTTGTGGGGGCAAAATAGTACCGAGGTGGACTTAAATAATTTTAGTTTTGAAAATAGTTTTGCAAAATATTTTTGTTTTTGAAAACGTACGAGGGCCACGTGGCTAAGACCCTCATCAGACGAATCTAATATACATGTATATAGAGAAAAGAGGAGAGGATAAAATAATTTTATTTTCACCTATACTACATTGCCTCCACTAGTTTTCATCTCTTTGGAAAAAAAAGGTTTTAAAAATCAAATAAAGAGATAAGGCAGCATAGCCATCAAATGTTTATCCATCAATTAACACACTGTGACTTCGGTCAAATGCCTTAGGCCATAAGCTAAGCTACTGCCTGTGAAAACAAGCATGAGGTGGCAGGATATGGCCCTCGAAGGATTGTTAAAGAAAATTGTAAAGATAAGGCAAGGAAATCACATGATCCGGTAGTATAATAGTAGTTGAGGACTGCTATCTCCACTTTACACACCATCATTTCCAGAAACTAGCCGAGAGCTATAGCATAGTAGCAGCCACCACATAGGAGCTTAAGGAATAGAAGGCCACCACAGAGGAACATCAAGAACCAAGCTCCAGGAAGCCAAGACCTTAAGCACAACAAGATCAGCCAGACATTTAGGAGGAGAAGACCACCAGAGACTTAGGAGGAGAAGGAGAGGACCATCAGCAAGCTTAGGAGCAGACCCAATAGACCAAAGGAGCCAGCCTATCCTTGTCCCAACCAACACAAGGTAAAAATCATCGAAAGCATACAACCCTATATATACACATGCATTTTAGCATGTTAATAGGGACCCTTTAGATTTTAAAATCATAATCGGGTTTTCGATAGGCAACATTGGTAATAATCTGTTCTTATCAGATTTTTCTTCCTTTCTCAAGTTCTCTCAAAGAAATCATCATAATTTATCGAGGCAACTAATAGGCAGCATGGTAGTGTTTCTGTTCTTATCAACCTTTCAAAATACCATCTTAAGCGAACATCTGTTCTTACCAATTTTTAATAATAAATACTCAGATGTAAACATCATCACCAGATAGCTAATGACCAAGTAAAGCATCTGTTCTTATTAACTTGATATATCCAAACACTATACATCACATATATGTAAATGCAGGAAGTAGTAAGCAATTACTGATCATCCCCGAGGAAGACAGCAGCACATTTCTAGCACATATAAGCATACCTTAATACTTTAACATGCCAACAAACACTAAGTGTAGCCTCTGTTCTTTAATTTGATGAATGTAAGGCATATACGTAATCAGTAAGAAGAGGTTAAGACCAAGTATAGTATTGTTCTTGTTAAGTTGAAATGGCCAAATAGCATAACCAACAGATCACCTCAACTAAGGATGGTAAATTGCATAGGCACAGTACGAGTTATCAACTAAATCAAGCACAGCAATCACCACCAAGTTCCCAAACACCATCATAGCCAACCCTAGAATCACAGAATTAGATAGAAGAGAGGAATTGGGGAAAAAAGCACTTACCGAAGAGAGGGCACCGACGGCATGAGGAGTCACGGCGTGCCACCGACGGGAAGCGGGCCCAGCGGAACACCGGCCACAGCCGTCTCGGGTGGCAGCCGAGATGCACAACGGGGCAAGGCGACAACCGAGCGAGGCTGGCGGGGCGAGGCCCGAGTCTCAGGCTCACGACCGCGAGGAGCCGAGGTGAGCAATCGGCACGGCACCGGTATCGGATGTGCCCGGGAGGGGCTCGAGCCGAAGGGCTACGGCGGTGGCAAGGAACCGAGCGGATCCGGTGCGGCGGCCTAAGGAGACGATGCGAAGAGAGAGGAACCGGGGGAACCGGTGGGAGGAGAGGAGGAAAGCATGGCGGCGCTGGTCCGAGCAGGTGGCGGAGGAGGAAACCCCGCCGGTGGGGGAGACCGAGAGCTTTGAGGCCAGTGTCAGCAGCGCAAGTGAGAGAGGCGGAGACGAAGGGCACGAGAAAAGTCGCCTAAGAGCGGCTTGTGAAGGAGAAAAGGGCTAAGCCCTGTTTGAGTGTGCTATGGGAGAGAGACCGAATGGCCTAAAGGCCCACTAAAAGAAACCGAACAGATTAAATTGTAATGGCAAGTTTTTTTTAGTTTAATTGAAGTTCTTTTGTTAATACAGAATTGTGAAAATTAATTAACCTATTTTTCCTTAAAGGAGAAATATGCATACATGTATAGGTCTTTTAAAGAGTAAAAATTTAAAATTTTAGGTTAATTGCTTAATTTAACTATTTCTTCCTTTTTCTTTAGAAGGATAAATTAAATGGAGTAGATACTTAAATCACATACCTAATTGAAATTTTATAAATCAAAAACTTAAGCAAATTTAAATATGGTTAGTAGTAGTTTTGAACCTTAGTTAATATAGAAATTAAATCAATTAGTATTTCAGTTAATCATAGCTTCAAACATTAACGGTAATCAAAGTTGAGTTAATAATTAGGGTTTATATATATATAATACCTCGAGGAATTGTTTACGCTAGTTCTTGCATTTTGAGATGCGCTTCTCATGCATACCATGCCATGCCATTGCATTCATTTTGAGATTTTACTGCATTAGTCCTTATCAGACTATACTGTTCTTTTTCTTCAGAAACCGGAGTTCCACAAGCAGACTTGTTGAACTCCACTACCTATCAATTACCAGGCAAGTCCAGTTTATTGTTCATATTCGTTGAGAACATTTTATAAAATTTCATTCTTGTCTATAACATGCACAAAATGAAAACATATTTTCTAAATTGAATCAATTGTGGAATTGTTGATCGCTAGTTTTTGGGCGTGATCGTGGTGGGTAGTGAAATCCTGAAGAGGTGCCAGGGGCACATTGGAAGGTGGATTTCATCACACGGATTTGTTCATATAAAGTTAAAGCAACCAATAATCGATTGTGCTTAAGTGTCATAGTGATCACGCATACCACACACCTTGTATGGGTGGGGCTGAGCCAAAGTACCTTTGCCATAGGTCATACTCCCCTGGGAAAGGAAGATCTCAATAGTTGGATCTGGAGTATCAACTATTGGGAAGGTGGTGTTAGCCATTGGCTAACCATAATGCGTTAGATCTGTAGTATCAACGTGAGACCTGTAGTGCCTGGCCCATTGTGTGGGACTACGACACGGGGTATGACTGAGCAGGCGGCGAAACGGCTCTATGATCTTACAGTCTGGCTGTGCATGTGACGGCATGAATGCCACGACTATTGGTCATTTGTGGGTACAGTTGCGCACCTCTACAGAGTGTAAGGAAGTGTGGCTAAGTCACTCCATGTTCCTGATTGGAACTGCGAACACAGCAGGAAAGGGATCCATCGGGGATCCTAGCAGCCTGTGAGATATGAGATCATAGTCTCTTAATTAAAACTTGACTCTCTTATCTTACAAAATGGCATTGCTTTTGGAGAGTATTGCTATTCTCAGTAGATAATGCATCAAACACCTCTTTGCTATTTCTGGACTTGTTAAGTACCTTTTGTACTTATCTCTTTATTCTAATTCCTTTGATTAGACTGTGAGCCGAGAGCGAAAATGGATGTGGTGTACGTCGAGGTCGAAGAGGCAGTCCCTAAAGAGCAAACATCAATGAAAGAAGATGAAGGCGTCGACTACTACATCGAGTACCGAGATGAGAATGCCATCAAGTAGAAGAGTAGGCCGTGTGAGCCGAGAGTTGCAGTTAAGACTTTTGTTGTAACCAAGTGATAACGGTTTTAAATTTCCCGTACTTTTGGGAATGAGTTTGTAAGACTTTATATTGTTCTTCAAGTTTGTAAATTAAGTTTGTAATATATGGACCGCTGCAATGTATCTGATGTGCTACTCTTTATGATATATTGTGAATAAGAAGACACTTTGTCTACAATATGTCAAAGATTAGCATATTATCCGAAACGGTAGTATGTGGGTCGTCATAATATAAAATTCAAAATTTGTTAAAATATATCCAATATCAATCTTGTTTCTAAGAAACCGTCATGAGAAATACAAATTTCCAAACGGATCGTAAATCAAACATATAGTTTAAAACAAAAACTATTTCAAAATTAGGAATCTAAATTAATGCATGGATATGAATGGAGAGAGAGAAAGTTTGGAGGGGCTATAGAGAAAATATTTAACTCAAAGGGTACCCATCTCATACCTACATGTGTGCCAACAAATACTTCATCTCACATGGCAGACTCTGTAGTAAGGTAAAAAGTATATAATATTTTGTGATGATGTGAGAGTGTATAGATTAGATGTAGTATAGTACATGAATTGTATTAGAAAAATTAACGTTATACATGCACAAATTTCAAGCAAAATGAGTAGCGGAGAGATGCATGCTAGGTAGCATAAAGGGTAGAAAATCCACTCTCCCAAAGTAAGCTAGAGGGCAGACATGATGGCACCATGTCGTGGTGGCAGCGACGGCAATACTAGACAATACCGAGCCTGTGGGAGAGACGGATGTGGTGGCACCCATGAGGGCTTGGGCGTGGCTACAAGAGCCGATGGGGAAGGCAATGCTAGGGCATGGAGGCAGTTGGATGACACGGTTGGGGCGGCTCTAATGGATACGAAGGCACCCACGCTACACGGACATCTGTGGCGTCTCTAAGAGGCTTCAATGGTACCGCTAAGGTTGGGCATGACAATTATTCAATGGTACCGCTAAGATTGGGCATGACAATTATTCTTCGTTGGGCTTAGAAGGATTTTGTCTCTTTGATGTCAAGTCAATCTAATCCATTATAATTGGTCTTATCAAATAGATAGTATATCTTTTTCTTTAATTAATATGATAATTTTTAGAAAATATATAATTAGTAATATATATAGATAGATAGACAGATAAACAGACGGAAAGAACAGATTAGCACCCATTTGCCAAAAGATGCATGCCATTTGACTAAAAAATAAGTACTAACAAGGTAAGCTAAGCCTCCCTGGCTAGGTTAAGCATCCAAACAACATACTCCACTGGAAACTTTATGAAAATAAGATAAGTTCACGGGTTAGCTAGCTAGCTAGCTAGGCGATGGGTGAGATGGATATGTGCACACACACTGCTCTTGTCCCCTCTCTAAGCAAAGAAACCTATCAATCAACAGTAGGATTGGATATGAACTGATCTCTCGATCGGTCTCTCCTGCTGGCTCTGATGACCCAAGTTAAAACAATTTGTTATCTATCCATCTGTCTGTAAAGTATGCGTAATCAAAAGAAGCAATGCAATGGTTATCTTCTTAATATATATGTTATGAATATATACTTTGGCAGATCGTGACAAAATTTCAAGCCGTCAGCGTGAATGCCATTTCCTTATTTTGGAATCTCTTTTTGTTTAGAATCTTCAACTAGAATACTAAATCAGTAAATCTAATTAAAATGCACAAAACGTATCGAGTATATAAAAGATAAATGGTTTTTGGCTAACTAATGAATTCTTACGTGATTCCTTCATCTGAAGTTTTTATTAATTTTGAGACAATTCGTACTCCCTGGTAGTACCTTTCGTTAAAACACACACCCAGCTAGCCCAGTATATATATTTTGTCCAGTGGTGCAAATACTGCTACTACTAATAATAGAACTCAGCACAATGAACTATGACAGTTATCATGGCTCCTTGATCATTATTCAGGCTGCTTCATTCAATTGGCTTTTGACGTTTCGCAGCGTTGAAGCAAAACAGTCGTGACAACTGCGGAAAATACATAGATGATCCGCAGCACATGAACCCGGACAGAAAATAGCACTTCTAACTTTTCTTTTTTTGAATAATTCGGTACTGTACATTGTGTTGATGGACGAAACTACAATTTTCGGCAAAAAAATATATAACTATTTATGTGATGTGCAACAGAAAATAAATTGTGTACATCTGGAATCGCTATATTGAACCCTACTGGCTTGTTATTTTGCACAGAACATGAATATTAGTCATATTTTTTGTCCGAATTTTAGGTTCATAAGCACCCTGATCAGATCGTCCGCGACCCGACGACTGCGGTTTTTCTTCCGCCAACACTATTAACATTTGCCATTAATGCCATGCTTATATTCTCAACTCTTTCAGCGGGATTCCGAGTCTGTTGTAATTAAAATCATGTAGTACGTATTTCTATGTTCGATTGAGACTGCACATACTAGAAGTACAGTGTAACTTGTACTGTATACGATACAAAACTAGTGTAAAGGTAGATTAAGTGTGTATATTCACAGTGTTGTTGGAGTTTCCTCAACTAGCCTTCTAATGACAGGGCAAGAGTACATCAGAGCAGTGTCTTTCGGGTAAAAAGCATTTGCAGTAGATAGATAAGAGTCAAGCAGCGGATCACGCGATACTTGCCACCGGCTGCTTCCCACGCACGTAAAGCTGCACGATTTACACATAAACCAACAGCTGCACGTTCATACACGCGTTTCACTAAAGCAAGATAAATACTCCTAAGCGATTAAGCTAATAGCAACGCACGGGTTAGTTGTTCGCGAGGTCCCATGCGTTTGCAGAGGATGGAGGAGACCGTGAAGCAAATGCGTCAAGCAACTTCCTCCTGCAGTGCACTCTGATCCCGGTCCAGTAATCAACCTTTAGTTACAGGGTCGTTAAGATAATTCGTCCGCTGTCTGAAGGATCAGATCCCAAGCAGGCTAACTCTTTGCAACGGCAGAACGGGCACCGAAATTCAGATCAACGGAACGTGTGTGCGCATCGGCGAAAATATAGAAAATGGTACAGAGAAACGACACGTCATCCCTTCAGTAACAGACAGTCACACCATGAAGTGATCCCTTTCTTTTTCGAGGAGATGAAAATACAACAGCGCAGGATAGGAACGACCGGATAGCGTTACAAATACAAAGGCGGAGGATGCAAATCTGTTTGACCCGAGTGCAGCAGGAAACGAATCCGTCTGACTAACGTACACCAACATACAAAATAGCGACCTCATCTCGTCATACATGACTAAGTCATGTCACCATCACCAGAACTGGAGATCATCAACAAGACACATATCACTGCTTCGTGTCATACCGTGATACTAGTACGACAGCAGCCGCTGATAAACGACACACGCATAATTGCATCATCCTCGGTCCTCGCCTCACCGTCAGGTCTCGTCGCGGACATCGTGTAGTACAGAGCGGATGTGCAGACAAGTAGTGATAAGGCTACATCTACTCCCAGTGAAGTTGATGATAAGCTAAAATATTTTCAGTTTAGCGAAGATGACGAGGATGCCAAAATATTGAGAGGAATGGCACATTTGGTACCTTGACCGGGGTCAAAGCCGAAATTGACCCCGCTTTTCGCGCAATGGCAAAACAATCCGGGCGACTCGGGCGACAGGCGACGCGTGGCTTCTATCGCCCGGAGCGAGGGCGACGCTCCTGCGTCGGACCCAGCGGCAGCGACATGAGGCTATCGCCCTGGCCCGGGGCGACAGGAGCCTATTGCACTGGCCCGGGGCGACAGGAGGCCTATCGCCCTGGCCGAAGGCGACACCGGGCTGTTGCCCTGGCCGAGGGCGACAGGAGGCGACGGCGGGACCCAGGCGCGCCGTTTTCCTTTTCCAGTTTTTCGCTTTTTCATTTTTGTAGTTTTTTCATTTTTTCAATTTGTCATTCGGTACTGGTGAGATTTAATTAAATTGATCGCTATTCTGTAAAAAAAAACTACTTATATTAATTGGTTTGGAGAGAAAAATATGAGCAAAATAAGTTTGAAGAGCTCTAACAAAATTTAATATTTTTCTATAGCATATATTAAACCCACCTATAAATTCTTTTAGAACGAGAATAACGTGATATATTACATAGAATAAAGAAACTCACGATAATCAGCATCTTCCTCTCTTATTGCATAGAAATAAACAAACTCACGATAATCAATCAGCCTCTTCCTCTCTTATGCCTTGGTGGCATGTGATCAGAGGGGAAAGTGAACTGTGACTGCGGTGTTGGATTGGTCTGGAGATTGTAGGGCGGAGTTTGTTGACTGTCTTGCGTAACATCCGGCTATGTAGGAATTTGGCTATAAGAAAGCTCATTAGGTTGAAACAAATTGTCTATCCAGTGAGAGCCCTCCGCCATATCGTGGGATGACGCACCCTGATAAGCAGGTCCTCCAACAAGGGAGTGATACTGAAGATTAGAAACAAAACACGGGTCCTGCACAGGAAAGGCACTCTCCTCCATCGGCGAATCGAGGTGGTGTATTGTCTGCAAAAAAAATAATCGTAATTAAATGTGTAATATTAAATTTAAGCAAGCAAATAGTTGGTAGGTTAAATTTTAATTTTCATACCTCTCTGCTTGCACCTCCATGAGAGCTCTGGCCTTGCGCGTACGGCGATTCCATGTCGTACTGAGGCGATAAAGTGATAAATTGCATACCAAAAATAATTTAAAATAATTATAGCACTTATTTTCTTTACTGATTAGAAGATAGTACACGTACCTCTGTGCTTGAACCTCCGTGAGAGCTATGGCCTTGCTCATGCATCCTCAGAGGACCTGTAGTAGCTCTCCTAGACGGGTCTCTCACGAGTGTCATGTTAGGGCGTATGGACGACTTGAAACGTAGGCATCAAGGTCAGGTTGAAAGGGATCTCAGGAGTCGACTAGAGGGGGGGGTGAATAGGTCGGCTCTAGAAATTATAATGCCTAATGGGTTTCTCTTCTGGAGATAGGTCAATCCTAGAGAAAATATATGCAACTGATGCAGGTAACTGAGACTCAGCAAGATATATCAGATAAA
>JAGXJF010001476.1:0-248947 GCA_019208055.1 Stipa capillata
TTTGGAAGTTCTTAGGTGTTCCAAAGGTCACCGAGAGCGTGACCTGCCCAATTGGCGTGGCCGACGAGCCCTGCACGATGCCGTGGAATGCCTGTGTCATTGTCTGGATTGATGACCGTGGTACTTGCATAGCATCAAGGGCTTTGGTGAATATGATGTTGAGGGAACTTCCTCCGTCTATCAGCACCCGAGCCACTCGACAGTTGTTTATCGTTGGTTCGACCATGATCAGATATCGTCTTGGTCGAGCACAGTTTTCAGGGCAGTCAGTTTGGTCGAACTTGATTTCGACCTCCGACCATTTGACTGCCCGAGGTACTTGTAGTATGCTTGCAAAGACTTCTTGGGCAATCGCCTTGTATTGCCTCCTCGATTCGTAGGAGGACGAGCCCCCAAATATATGCTCGATCGCTCGGACGTGCCCCTGGAATGGCTCAGGGGAGGAGTTATCACCGGGAGTCGTGTCCCGGCTATTGTTTGCGACCTGCGGGTCATTCTCGCGGAGCTTCTCCTTTTCCTCCTTAAGGTACTTCTTGAAGATGCGACATTGACGTAGGTCATGCGAGTCGGTCTGGTGGAAATCACACCAGAGCTTGGATGGCTTGTCGGAGGAATTCGTTTGCTTATCCTTGGGGCGTGGTCACCAGGTACGCTTCTCGGGGATATCTGCAAAGACCTCCTCGGCTTTAGCTCTCTTCTCTCTATTCCCTCCGGAGGGCTTCTTCTTGCGTTTCGACTTCTTGGAGTCGTCTCTGGTCCAGAGGGGAGAACTGGTCGACCTGCCCTACTGCTATGAGATATAGCGTAAGGTTTCCTCCGCACAGGCAGCTTTCTCGGCTAAGTCCATGAGCTGCGCCATGGTCTTAGGAGGATGCATGATCAAGTCGTGCGTGCACGCGAATGACGTCCGAGTCTGTGATCTCAGGTATAGTGTTGCGAACAGCACTAAATCTCTTGGTAAACTCTCGAAGCGTCTCATCTGGTTTCAAGGCGACTAGAAATAGGTCGTCGACTCGACCAAGGCGTGTGTAGGTACCTTGGAAGTTGCCGATAAGCATGTCGCAAAGTTGTCCCCAGGAGCGGATCGTTCCCGGGGGCAGATTCATCAACCACGTCCTGGCGGCCCCTCTGAGGGCTGTCGAGAGGTAGTTGGCCATGACCTTCTCATTTCCGCCTGCGGCCTCAATAGTCGTAGTATAGATCGCCAAGAATTCTGCAGGATTCGTGGTGCCATCGTACAACTCTAAGGCCTCAGGCTTAAAGCGAGACAGCCAGCACACATGTCGGAGTTCTTGTGATAATGCTTGGCATCCGTGGATGGCTCTCCGATAAGGCGCGATCTCGCCACTATTCGGGGTCGGAGATCGTCCTCGAATGTTGGCATGATGTTGTTGGTCTCTCCGGGGGGGACATTGATCTTGCTGGTGCCTCTGGCTCTGGCGCTCGTTGATCTTGTCGCGTAGGTCGACGCGCGGTTCCCCCTGTCGAGGCTGGTTTCTGGGGTGACGTCTTTCTCCATCTGACTCCTCCTGCGGGCAAGGGGTGCTCCTCTTGTTGGAGCTACGTGCCACAGATCGTGCTCAAGAAGATTCGGCTTGAGCTTGGGCCTGTTGTAATTCAACCCCTAGCTGTTGCAGCCACTGCCATCCTTCAGGCGTTGATAAGTCTGCCGCCGGTGGTCTTGACAGCAGATTACGTGCCTCGGCGAGCCTTCGAGCAGTTCGAGACACGTATTCCTCTGTCCCTGGAGGTGTTCTTTCTGCTCCCATAGGCCTATTCTCGTTCCTTTGGGGAGTAGTCGTTGGGTTACGACGTCGAGAGCTCCCATCCTGATCTTGTCTCTCGAGCTCTTCACGGTCATCTTGAATCGCGAGAACTACTCGAGGACATAGATTAGATGGGGTATAGTTCCACTCCATCGTGTCGTCCTCATCAGATACGGCGTGAGTGGGTTCTTGATCATTTGGACGATCAGAAGGTGCAGGCGACAACCCGGACATTGGGCTGGCCGCTCCTGCCTGGAGATTGTCGGTTAATATCAATCTCCCTTCGAAGGCCCTGGCGCACTCAGTCTGGAAGCGATCGGCTTCGCTGTCCGAGTCCTCGCCAGGAGCGTATTCTCCATAATCTACGAGATCAGTTACCGGGTATGGATCCATTGGGCCGAAGTTGTCGTAGAAACCTTGGTCCGAGTACCCGGTACGGTGTGTGACGGCGATCGTATCCCCTGCCGAACATGATTCCTCCTCCTCAGGTTGCGCCGAGGAGGGTCGTGCAATCGGTGTTATGGGCTGATCGCGAGAAGTTGCACGTCTTGCCGGCTTTGATTCTTCCTGGACGGCTTGAGCCGGAGAGGTCCCCACGGTCGGCGCCATCTGACGACCATCTGACGACGATCGGTAAACCGCCGATCTTACGGTATTCGTGGAATGTGTATGTATGAGGGGTAGGGACCGCTAGGGCACAAGGCCAGAGGTATAATGGCAAGGAAAACATCCTTTTTATACAGGTTCGGGCCTCCCTCAGGATAACAACCCTACGTCCTATTCGTATATATTAACTGGAGAATGTCTTACAAGGGATATGAAGGTTAGTGGCTTTCCTAGGCCTAATCATAGACTAATCCGACTAATTTCGCTAAGCTCGACTCCTTTGAGGTGGCGAGTCTTCTCGTAGGAATAAGCTAGGGCTTCTGGATCTTCCTTGGATCTAACTTGACCTGTCCTCCCCTATGGGATTGCTAATCCTTTTATAGGGGGTTCATCTAGTCGTACTGGACATGGACTTATGCCCGAGTAGAATTCTGGCTTCCTTAAACGTCGGGATTGACTTCCTAGTTTAAGGGTATCCTTCCTCCTTACAGGGGGTTACCTTACCATCCTGGAATCCTTACCGGGTACGTGGTATACTCCAGTAATCCAGGGAATCGTACGCGGATACTTCCTAATATTTGGGATACCGTACTATACATCGTCACTAGCAGTGCCACCATCACTACCAGCTCCATCGGCATCTGTAATTCCTATGCTTCCAGCTTGTTCCCCTGCCACAACTCGGATCATCACGGGCGTAATAATTTCAATAGGTTTAGACGCACTCCCAAGCCCAGTTGTAGCTTGTAGCCCTGCAAGTCGGGGTGACCTTCTTGTCGGTTGTCTTTTCACTAAGACATGAAGAGGCGAGCAAACATTTTTCTTGTTACATTACACAAAGATGGCATAAATACAGTTATGAGTTATAACATGCTTAAACAACGAACAAGAATACGTTCAACTCACTAGATATATAACTACTACAGTTTACCAACAAAAAAAATACAGTTGCCAACATAACATACAACATTAACTAGAATATTATGCTAGAATTATTAGATATATTATACTGGAGCTACAAAGATCACATACTGACAGATATAAAGGTATGACTTTTGTTACTTTTCAAATAGTTACATCCTAGAAAACATAAATGAGAAAGAATAAAAAAACACAAATAGCATATGTTACCGTTTAGGGGTCATTTTGCGAGAAGACAAAGCAGTTGGAGCAGTGCCACTCTTCATTCTTTTTGCTTCTCGTGATACATCGCAGCTATCCTTCAGTAGCCTAAGCTCCTATGTAACCAAGTATTTTATCTCATTATAAATCCCTTCTGTACCCAGTGACGTATTTTCAACCCTATGCCTTATTTTCATTTCATTGAGAGTTTGTGTGAGATTAGATGTGCTTTCTCTCATGATACACCGCAATCCTGGGCTATTATCCTCTGATTCAGCATGCTCCCCCACCAAGGATGGACATGAGGCAGGGGACTCCTCATAGGGACCTGATGATAAATACAATTGGGACAAAAGTAAAAGCGGAAAATCATGTCACTCCGCGATGTTAGCCACACCACCTTCGCCATCGTCCTAGGTCATTTGCCCGACTCCAACACCTATGGTTGCACTCCCATCATGGGCACCAGTAGCCTCATTTTCATCGTCGCTAGACGCACCAAGCCCTTCTGCATTACCCCCAATTTCCTCAGATTCACTATCACAGTCTTTGTTTGACCCCCCTCTCGCTGTCCTCAGCGTTTGTCCCATCATCCTCCCTAATGTTAGATCAAGGACTTTGGCGGCCCCTTTGCCCTGCTGCACTAGAACGAGGTGTAAATGTACCTCTACCACACCCAGAGAACTAACCAAACATCCTGCCAACCGATGCGCTTCCTGTCGGACCCATTGCAGTCTACCCTTGCACGAGTGTGATTAGCAATCCGCCTAAACCCGACACAAAGTTTCCCAAACAAGCAACAACCTTCACGCGTTCCTACAACTAAAACAAACCCCGCAAGTCCACCAACTAGGGTCAGGGCAACTAGGTTCAATATTGACATTCATCCTTTGCTCAAACCCCGCAAGTCCACCAAATAAACTCATGTTCAACTTCAAGAAAACCATGCCCCCTCCTATGAACTTAAAAAAAGAGACAAAATTACACAAAAGATTCTAACCTGCAATCTCCCAAATGATTGAGCATTATCACGCTGTACATCCAAAGCAGTGATGTGCTCTATGACTTCTTTTATACATTGACCCTGAATGCCCTTAGCCAGTCCAAGCTCACCCATGCTATAAACTAGTAAATCTATATAGTGTAACTAAGAAAAAAAATAGGCATATAAGAAAATGATGAGGAAAGAAATAACAAAGAGATTGTTGAAGAGAACACAAAACACTTATCATCTCACCATGGCATATAATAAACCGCCCTTTTTGCACTTCCGTTTTGAAAGCTACTCATGCAACTACTCCAACACAAACCCACACAGATTTAGTTGATTCACGTTGCCAATAATATCTTGAAAAAAGGAATTTCTCATGTAGTGCAAAAAAAATGCTAAAAAAGGCACAAAAAATAACAGGGAAGCAACTTACCAAAATAGGGTAGCACTTGTTGCTGATTTTGTTGTAAGTGGTTGGGGCTAAAAGTGTGCTAAAAACATATAGCATCCAAAATCTCTTGAAAGTGTCATGCGCTTCTCCATAATCTATTAGAATCTCAGTAACTCTTGTAATCTTCGGCTGATTGCCATTATTGGGGAACAAACTCTTGGATATAAATCAAAATCCTCGCAGTATTTTACCTCTTCTATGAGAACCCTAGTTTTTGAGTTAGTCGTGAGAGGTGTGAGGTGGAAGCCAGGTCAACTCTATCGAGCTAGGTCGAGAGTTAGGATGAGAGGAGGGGAATTGTTGTGCATTCGCATCATTCATTACATTCATTTCAAATTTTTCATACACATGTTCATACAATTGAAATTAAATTTTATTTATTGGAAAGATAATACAAATGTCTTAAGTACAACATGATTACAAAATAAATAAAGGAGAAGAAAATAAAAATTACATGACGAAATGTCTACCTATAGAAATATCTAAACCTAATCTTCGAGTCTTGAGTTGTAGTAGAACATCGAGAGTTGGAGGGGGGAAGTATTTTGATTGGCGGCATCCGAGGTCATCAAGTATGTGCACTCAAAACCATTGGAATTACGTCATTGCTGTAGGAGGCAAAGGTTTTCGAAAATGAAGTTTTGAAATATATGCGGTCTCACCGACACAGTTCTGCCGACATTCGTAGATTTTAGTTGCGGGGGCAAAATAGTGCTGAGGACCTAAGTAATTTTAATTTTAAAAATAATTTTGTAAAATAGTTTTATTTTTTAAAAGTGTCCAAGGGCCACGTGGCTAAGACCCTCATTTGGACGAATCTACAAATGTATATATGTATATGGAGAAAAGAGATGAGAATAGCAAAATATGTTTTATTTTTCCTATACTACATTGCCTCCATATTTTATTTTTGAAAAGCGTTAATTCACAAAATCAAAATGATGAGATAAGGCAATTATTAGGATAAGGCAACCCTTTCTTTGAGAATTATCCAGCAGCTCACATATAAAATGAACCAAGGCAACATGTTTAGATAAGGTAACTCAACCATCGAATGTTTATCCAGCATCATACAATCTTTGACCCCAAGTCAAATGCCTTAGCTCAGAAGTTAGCTAAGTAGCTGCCTGGCAAAAGAGCAAGGCTATATGAAGGCTCTGTAGAGAACCAGTATAGGGCCATCGATTAGAGCCCTATTGCCATAAACACCAGTAGCACACCACCGTATTTCACAAGAACCAGCCTAGGACGGCCGAGACCATCAGGATTAGTAGAGAAGCAAGGAATCGGGGAGCATCAAGGTCGGCTTGAAGAGGAGAAGGCCACCAAGCACTAGAGAAGAAAGAAGGGAAGGCCACCAGAGCGTAGAAGAGAGAAAGAAAGCCCCAACACAAAGGCAAAACCAGCAAGCTTAGGAAGCCATCCAGCCTTGTCCAAACTGAGACAAGGTAAGCATCATTGGAAGCACATAACCCATATATACATGCATAGGAATTAGCATGATAATGGGACCCTCAGTTTAGTTTTCATCATTAGGTTTTACCTTAGGCAACTTGTGTAGCATCTGTTCTTATATACATTTTCTCAAATTCTCTCAGAGAGAGCATCATCACAATGAATTAAGATGAATTAAGGCAACAACTAGGCAACATGAGTAGTGTATCTGTTCTTATCAATCTTAAAATACCAACTTAAGATAAGTAAGCATATGTTCTTCAATTCGATAAACTAGTATCGATATATGCTTAAATCAGAAAACAAGGAAATGACTAAAGACCAAGTAGCAATATCAGTTCTTGCTAACTGGAGATGTCCAAACATATATTCTCACATATGCAAATGTAGGAAAGTAGCTAGCGATTACTGATCACTCCCGAAGAGGGCAACAACACATTTCTAGTATATGTGGCATGCTCTAATACCTTAACACATCAGCAAAAACCAAGTGTAGCTTCTGTTCTTTAAATTGATGGAGGTAAGACACATACGGAACCAGTAAAAAGAGGCTAAGACCGAATGTCATATCCATTCTTATCAGTTCTAGGTGAAGCATTGTTATGAATCGAGCTAAATAAAAGAATTGTAATTAGCAATTCTCAGAACCCTAGATGAGCTTCGGGTCATGCTAATTAAGAATAGCAAATTATGAATTATCACAGCCACAGAACCGAAGTCACCAAAGAGGAACCCTAGAACAAGAGAACTAGATAGAAGAATGGGGGTTAGGGGAGTAGCTTACCGAGGGAAGAAGGCTAAGGGCGCAGTACCTAGCCACGCCACCGGTGGGAGATGGACTAAACGGAGCGCCGGCAGCGCCGGAGCTACGACGTAAAGCCCGACACTATACCGGGCAGCGAGGCGAGGAAAACCACGTGGGCAGAGGCGGCTCCAAGAGGAGCAACCGAGCGGGGCCAGCGGGGGCTGAGCCCGAGCCTCAGGCTTGCGACCGGGAGGACGCCAAGGAAAGCAGCCGGCGGCGGAGCCGAGGGGGCAAGCTCGAGAGAGACCGAACAGTAGAGGCCGAACCCCAGGCCCACGACCGGGGCGATACTCGAGGAAGGGAGGCGAGCCCGGTGGGGAGAGCCCAGGGGACCGGCGAAGACCGAAAGACCGAGAGGCTGAGGTGGCGATGGGGCGTTGGAGACGGAGGAACCAGCTGGCGGCGGTGAAAAAGGAGGCAAGGAAGAGCCGGTCGGGTGCGGCGCCTGGGTGGAAAGGAGGCAGCCCGGCTGCGCACGGGTGGAGAAAGGAGAGAGGGGTAAGGATGAGGAGATGAGAGGGGCACCGAAGTGGGCCTAGTGGGCCGGCCGGAAAAGAAGCATGCTTTTCTTTTAAAAAAAGAGAGAAAGAGAAAAAGAAAAAGAAAATATAGAAATTTAAAAATGATTTCCACTGTTTTCTTTATAACAAGAAATGGACTCAATTTAGATTGTTCTTTCCTTTTCTTTCCAAAAGAGATATGAAGAAAAAGGAGATATAGATATATATATGCTCATCGAAGAGCAAATTGGAATCTAAAATAATTACTTAAGTTAAAATGTTTTCTCTTCCTTCCTAAAAGGAAATTAAATTTTAAATAAAATGATAAGTTATTGTAATTAAGTTAAATGTATATTCTTCTTTGAGAAAGAGGGTTAAACCATAAGCCAAATTCTTAAAGAAAATGGGTTGAGAAGTCATGTTAATTCAACATAAACTTTAAAGATAACAAAAGTTTGGTTATTACTTTAAATAACCCTAAAATCTTTATAAAAAGGCTTGAAGGACTAAGTCTCAATTTCTTTGAAAGTATTTTAATACACGCATCATCTCATGCATATAATACCATGTCATTGCATTCATATTTGGAATCTTTTGGATTAGTCCTTATCGGGCTATATGGCTTCCTTCAGAAATCAGAGTTCCACAAGCAGACCAGTCGAACTCCACTGCCTATCTGTTACCAGGCAAGTCCAGTTTGTTGTTCATATCCGTTGAGAACGTTTTACAAAATTTTCTTCTCATCTATCGCATGCACAAAAAAAATCTATTTTCTAAAGATGAATCAATTGTTGTTTTATTTGATCGCTGGTTTTTGGGCATGATCATGGTAGGTGGTGAAATCCTGGAAAGGTGCCTGGGGCACATCGGAAGGTGGATTTCATTACACGGGTTTGTTCATATAAGGTTAAAGCAACAAATGATCGATTGTGCTTAAGCGTCGTAGTGATCGCGCATACCACATACCTTGTATGGGCGGGGCTGAGCCAAAGTACCTTCGCCATAGGTCATACTCTCCCGGGAAAGGAAGACCTCAATAGTTGGATCTGGAGTATCAACTGTTGGGAAGGTGGGTGTTAGCCATGGATTAAACACAATGCGTTGGATCTGTAGTATTAACGTGAGATCGGTAGTACCTAGCCTGTTGTGCGGGACTACGACACGGGGTATGACTGAGCGGGTGGTGAAACGGCTCTGTGACCTTACGGTCTGGTTGTGCATGTGACGACGTAAACACCACGACTATTGGTCGTTTGTGGGTACAGTTGCGCACCTCTGCAGAGTGTAAGAAAGTGTGGCTTAGTTACTCCATGTTCCTGGTTGGAACTCCGAACACAGCAGGAAAGGGATCCATCAGGGATCCTAGCAGCCTGTAAGGCATGAGATCATAGTCTCTTAAAGTAAAACTTGACACTCTTACCTTATAAAATTGTATTGCTTTTGGAGAGCATTGCTATTCTCAGTAGATAGTGCATCAGACACCTCTTTGCTATTCCTGGACTTGTTGAGTATCTTTTGTACTCATCTCTTTACTCTAATTCCTTTGATTAGACTGTGAGCCAACGGCGGAGACGGAGGTGGTGTACGTTGAGGTTGACAAGGAAGTTCCCGAACAGCAAGCGTCGATGAAGGAGGACGAGGGCGTCGACTACTACGTCGAGTTCCGCAATGAGAATACCCGAGTAGAAGTATAGGTCGAGTGAGTCGAGAGTTGTAGATAAGGCTTTTGCTGTAACTAAGTGATAACGGTTTTAAATTCTCCGTACTTTTGGGGATAAGTTTGTAAGACTTTATGCTATATTTTGAGATTGTAAATTAAGCTTGTAATATATGGACCGCTGCTCTGATGTGCTACTCTGTATGATATATTGTGGATGAGAAGGCATTTTGTCTACAATATGTCAAAGACCGGCATATTATCCAAGAGGGTAGTATGTGGGTTGCCGCATCTTCAGCCCCACACGGGATTCCCAAGATGTTGTGTACAAACTCCTCTGTCAACGGAATACTGCGGCAGCCAGGAATAACAAAGGCACGTGTCTCTGGATTGTACAAACTTGTAAGCCAGGTAATCAGTGGGTTGTGGAGGTTGTCACACTTTATATCTAGAAGGCTTGACAAACCCATATCAGAAATCAAATGCTTCTGCTCAATAGTGAGATGTCTGTATAACTTCACAATAGCAACATGTGACGCTCGATTCCTCTCAACAACTACCTACCACACAAAACAATGTTCAAAATCTCATACTAAAAAAGCACTAACCATTGACTCTTAATGGAAAAAGCAAACACACATGCTGCTTCAAAAAAGCACAAACCTAATCATCACACTATCTAAAAAAAGTGGCACCACACCAAAAAATGAAGAACCAATGTCATAACTGCATCTAATTACCAAGATCATGAAAAAAAAGAACTAGTGGCTACCAAGTAATAACATTAACAAAAAAATCATCTGTATGGAAACTGTACATAACTAACAGGGTAACTATCAAAACACAAACTGGTGACTGATACATAAGTCACATAAAAGACATCAGGCCTACATTGGAAAAAAGAGGATAGCTGACAATTGTAACATATAGCAACTGTAAAAATGAACTAGTGACTAGCAATTAGTAAAAATTAACAAAATAAGCATCCCCTAAGTGTGCTAACTATACATAATTAATAGGGTAACTGGTTAAGAACAAACTGGTGACTGAGACATAATTAATAGGGTAACCTTGCGTTTTTTCCTTCGATCCAATCTTTTACCCTTTCGATCGCCATCATCTCGAACTTTCTTCCTTCTTGCCATCGTACTTACTGCACATAATGTGTCAGGGCCTGGAATCAGTACCTAAGTTAGTGAACAATGGATCACCGAAGACCGAGAAGCCACCCAACATACCATACGCGCTTACATCGTATGTATCAATCATCGTTGGTGGCCTGACACTGGACCAACACAACATACACACGCAGTCATATGTATCACTGTTGGTCATGTTGGCTAGAAGCTAACATCATTCAACGAAACAATTCCAGAACACCCTGTAGAGGCTTCTATCTATATTTGGTTGCAACTATAGCAATTAATTAGAGGAGCCCAATACCTGTGCCCACACCCTAACCTAGCTGGCCGAAGCTCAGACTAGTGGGTCGCTTGAAAGCCTGATACATATATCCAAACCCTCCCTAGCCGGCAATTGTATCTCAGCTAGCGGGTCACTTGACTAAAACAATCACTAACATTGCGACAGATATAGAGAACAATACTCTACCGTCACCCCCATACACTTCATATCATACATGCAATGTGTATGGAGGGACGTGGTGAACAACTCAGAGATCGTTACACAGCTCTACAAGAGGAGTTACATGATAATAATTCACATATCTTACTTTCGGGCAGATACTTATGTTACAAACAAAATACTCGAAGGTCACAAGTACCAAAGTAGTAGACAGTGGAAGTAAAAGAATATAGTGGTCCAAAGATACAAACTAATATCTTACAAACCCAAAAGTACCCATTACAGTTTTGAAAGACCAGAACGCTAATGGAAGTAACCAGTTCAAGCATCGCTCTGGTAGTATTCGTCGAGATGGGGATCACATGTTCGTATGCATGCAAGATAACTACCAATGAATACAAACGTACTTGCAAGACTTAGTAGTGCTCGTGACATGGAAAGTAGCATGTCACAGGACAATAAAGTAGCATGGCAATTGGCATTACTCTAAGAAATGTTCAAAGTTCACCTCCAATTGTTATAGTTAACCAATACCAAAAGAACATAGACATGTTTTGACAATGAGTTGGATAACTAAATCTTTCACCATGATAGGTGATATCCAATTTCAATTCATATCTCTTACCATGACAGGTGATATTCTAAGAATTATTGCACAATCACAAACAAATGTCAATCATTTAGCATCATCGACAAGTGCTCCGAGGGTTCTCCAAATGGGAATTGCAAGGCCCTACGAGGATGACATCCACACTGGAAAAACTTTCATTGGGGTCATGATTCACATACCGTTGATAGGGGGTAATCGAGTGTCAACCGGTAACTGCGCCAAGTGGTAATGGTGTTGACAGACCAATTTCACCCCCGGTTGCACTATCACTACCCCCGTCACTCTTACTCGCTTGTTCAAGTTTAACTAAGCCTCGTTTTCCAATTAGATCATTACAACAACCTATTCATGCTAGTGGGGACATTCTGACAAACATAGCAATCATTACAAGAAAATAAATATGGCATGGTAATGTCAAATAGCTCAGCTTTCCTGGATTACTAGCTTACTGCTCTCGCTGGTATTTAGAAGAATTTGGATCCCAATTCTCATCAACGGATTCTACGAAATGTCGAAATTGATACCCTGACAAGAGAAACGACAAAAGTCAATAAGAATTCCAAATGCAATGAAATGGACGAATATCAAATGCATAGCAGCGAATGACATTTTAAATTTAAAGATTTTTGCCACTACTTTCATGTCATTTGGAGTTTTTAAATGGAAGTTATGAATTTTGGGGATGAATTGGCTATTTTATGTAATTATTAAATTATTTTAATAATCTAAAAATGATATGAAAAGTAACATGAGTGGAATTATTTATATTAAATACTACATGTTATACTGATCATTTTGATATAAAGTGCACAATTTTTGGATTTGTATTGAATTAGTTATGAATTTTGCAAGATTGACATTTAAATCCCAAAATTTGAAATGGATTTGTTAATTTCAAAAAATTTGAACATGGTAGCATGAATGAGTGTCATACCATTAGATTTTATATTTAAAAAGATGAATTTAGAAAAAGGAATCAACTCATTTGGAGTTGATTTGAATTTTCTATGAATTTATAAAGTTTAAATCCATTTTAATCCCTTTTTGTCTTTTCCTTAGTAAATAAATTACAAAATCTTTTTATAACTCAATGCCATGATAGCCCTATAGAATGAGATGTGGTTCCCAATCAAAGTTGACTGGTCCCCCTTTAACTGATCAACATGACAGTGGGGCCCACTGTCATAGACTATTCTTTCTCCTTTCTTTTTCCTTTTTTTATTTCTTTAATTCTGACATGCTGGGTCGATGTGTCAATGAGTATTAGGGCTACTAAATACTAATCATTGCACTGATCGACATTAATTAACTATTAACCCTTGGCCATTAACCTTATCGAATGCGTAACAGTACAGTACTGACCGTTACAACTGAATAGGCGGTGTGTTCTGTTCGGTCAGACCGCCGGGAGCCCGTTCAGACCGGTGAGGCACCATTTGCTGACGGTGGTCCAGTGAGATGGCACAACAGAAGAGGAGGAGCGGCTCCGGTAGGGTTAGCTCACCCTGGGAAGAAGCAGTCGAGGCCGAGACCGAGGTCGACTTGAGCAGCGGCGGCAAACGGAGAAGACCAATGGGATAGACAGCAACGCGCTCCACCGGAGGTAGGGAAGAATAGTACTCGCGAGCTCTTCCTTGGATACCTGGGCTAGTAGAGGGAGGTTAGGTCCGAGAGGAGAGTAAGGGAAGCTCCGAGGGAGAGGTAGAAGATGGTCTCACCGGTGGTGTCCAACTGCTCGAGCTCGGTCACCGGTGAGGTGTAGGGTTTGCAGTAGGGAGTCGGAATGGGGAGGACGAAAAGGAAGGAGAGATTGCCGGGGTTAAGGCTTTATAGCTGAGGGGATAAGCACGATGGCGGTGTCGCGCTGGCATCAGTGCATGCGACACGCATCGCGGGCGGCGGTGGCAAGGCATGCAGCTACGTGGAGTAGAGGAGGCGCAACATGGAAATGTGCCACCCCGAGGCGAAGGCGGAAAGGAGGAGGGGTGCGGGCGCGCGCGGGAAGAGCTGGGCTGCGGCCTAGCCGAGCGGAGGAGGAAGTAGTGGGCCAAGAAGCCCACATCGGTACGGGGAAGAAAACTTTTTACTTTTCTTTTTTATTTCTATTTTTGTTTCGGGTTTAGGATTTGAATGAAAAGAGGTTCAAAAGAGGGTGTTGAAGTTTATAAAAAAATTAACAAAAAATCCTTTAGCCATCTATATCCCTGATATATTTTTATGCATCAAAATAAGTGTCATTTAAATGAATATTTGGATATAATTACCAAATGTTTCAAAATAGGGTTTGGAGTGTAGTTACTTTGAACAATGCCCCAATATTTCTTTAAAAATTTCTTATGTTATCCTAAGGCATCTAAGACTTGTACAAATCATGAAAGTAAAATTTTGATGAAATTATGTTGGGACTTATTTTCTTTAAGTTGATTTCTTATCAAGTGTTAGGGTTTTTTTAACTAATGGATGTCGGGATGACTTATACGCATGTATGAAAGGATGGTAAGCTAGGGTTTTTATTCCCTTGAATATTTACAAGCTTATTTTACAAGATTAGGAGATTGGGTTGTTACATAATGTGCACATATACCATGGAACACATCATTACATAGGGATAAAGAAAAAACATGCAACGACATATACATTCCGTTGTCATACCACACAATGTTTTTGCACAAAAACTCTCCATGTGAATAAATGTACACCACACCATTTGCGCTCACAACCGACAATACGCATCTCCAAGTAAAACCACACCTCCACGTCCATCACAATTCCTCTTCTCAAAACCACACCACACTGTTGTAGAAAAGGTGATCACTGAAAGCTAGAAAATGTTCACCATTGATAGCTCAGAGTTCGTCAGAAACTTATCATCAGTGATGACTACAGTACCACTGACGGACACCATGCCCATCAGTGGTGACCAAGTGCTAGTGATGGGCGGATTTAGACTCCCTTTAGCGGTGACATATTAGTGGTGACGATAATATATTACCACTAATGACCGCAGCTTAGTCGCCCGTTAATGGTGACGTATTAGTGGTGACAGCAATAAGTCATCACTGACGTCTGCCCTTTAGCCACCTGTCAGTGGTAACTTATTGTCCCAACTGGTAAAACTAGCTTTGCTGGCTAGCCTCAGGATTTCCATGCCCTCTAAAAACCCAGCTGCCCAGCCTGCATAGCCTCTCAGCAGCCCCAGCTACGAGGCACAACCACAATAAATAAATAAATAAATATATATATATATATATATATATACACACATATCATTCACACAGATATATTTGTCTAGATCAGAATTTGAGCAAAGAAAGATAGGAAAGAGAGAAATTTCTTTAGGGGGGGGGGTAGGAAAATGTGTATTATCTATCCTCAACAGATTAATTATACACATATATAAACAAACTAAGCATAGTAATCTATTCTTATAATAGACAGGCTAAAAAGACAATTTATCTATTATATCTAGTGAGAGCCTTAATTATCAGATTTACATGTCTAGAAGCAAGCTAAAAAGACAAGAGGAGCACAAAGTGTAAACTTTTCTTATCAGACTTACATGTCTAGGAGCAAATCTAGATTTGTAGAATAGGATAGATCAACCTAATCATGCTAATAGAATAAAACAAATAAACTAAAGATTAAACCTAAGCATCGGACTTGGGAAAGATGAGGTCAAGGTGGCTCACTAAGGAGGAAGGCGACGCGGTGGCGATGGGGTAGCTCCTCCTCCACCTGCGGCAGCAGCATCGGGTGCGGTGGCTCCTCCTCCACCTGCAGCGACAGTGGCATCGGGTGTGGCAGTTCCTCCATACGGTGAAAGATCATCTAGGCCCCTAAGATGGTTTTGATGGTTAATGGCAACCTAAACTGAAATCTAATGTTTACAATGAGTATAAGCAGGATAAGTAGGTTCCAGAAAGAAGATTCATCCAGGAAAGGATGACCACCCAAAAGTACAAAGGTGGTTCAGGACAAGGAGATGGCTGTGCTAGGCAGCTGTGCCACAGCTGTGAAGAAGCCGGTGCTGTGTAAGGAGTTGCAAGCAAGGTGATGGTGGCTTGATGCGTCAAGGGCCGTGACTACAGTTGGTGGAATCTGAAGCCTAGGTTTGCTAGTTTTTCTTGAGTCCTTAGGAAACACCCGTACTATCAAGTGAGATGAAGTAGCAATGATTACTGGAGGTCCTTTTGCTCAAATGCTCAGAGTGTTGGACAGTGGCACTGATGCCTTGAGGTCAGTGGCCCTGTAACAACAGTTTTGCACAAGTGTGAAACTGGATTGTGCTAGCTTCCTAAAACCCCGGAGCCAAAGTTACCTGTGTGGCACAGCTGTGTCACAGGTGAACTACCACTCTATGACTCAGGTACATCTCTGTGCCAGGCGAGAGCTTGTAAATACTAAGGGAGCTGCACTACAATAGTCTGTCTGCCGAGTCAGAAGATTGTTGGAGGTTCTCTCCTTATTAGGCTTAAGAGTTAGTGCGCTGAGGGCATGTAATGTGCCAGGCCTGGGCTGAGTAGTGAGGCTACATCAGTTAGGGTTTCACCTATGTCAGCAGCCGGTGACACAGGTGTCGGTCTGCCTGAGCCGGTTACCATTGTGCATTGTGATTAGCTGTGTCACCGGTGCCTGTCATCGGTGACCCATTGCATGAGAGTAACGGTCTGGTGCCTGTGGACTCTATATATAGAGGACCAGAGGAGGTCCCAGACCTCAACCTTTGCCAAACTTCTGCAATCCATTTCGACCATTGCAAACCTCTTTCTCCTAAACAGAAGCAAACCTTCTGACTCTTAGTTCAAGTGAGAGATAGAGCTTTGAGCACAGAGAGCACTGGTTCCTCCAAGAGTCTTTGTTACAGATTCTTTCTTGGAGTGTCTACTCCTAGACGGGTGTAGGAGTTACTGTGACCACCCAAGCTTGTGTGAGCTGGTGCAGTAGTTTGTGAGGGTGATTTGAAGTCTACCTGTTGCAAGGCAAATGGACTTTCACAAGCAAGAGAAAGAGACCTGAAAGCTCAGGTACTCGAAGAACAAGCACGATTTAGTGCTGGCGATCTCTTTAGAGTAGCCTCTCCAACGGAGACGTACTATCTCTAAAAAGAGTGGGAATTTCGGTGAAAAATCCCCTATCTCCCTGAGTACTTTACTTTTATTACTTACTTGCCTATGTGATTTGCATGCTAGTGTGATTTACTGTTATTCTCAATCTAGCTACAATCCTTTCTCCTTGTCTGTGTTAGCCTAGCTGTGTCACAGTTGCTGTATCGCTTATCTGTTATGTGTGCCAGTTACCTATTACACAGCCATCTTTCTAGCACATCTATTTAGGGCTTTCTGTTTACCTGTGTTAGCCACCTGTGTGACAGCTGCTTGTTAATTTACATATCATATACGGCTTGTGTAGCTGACCTGCCACACAGCTAGCTCAACCTATTTATCTGTTAAGCCTTAATCTAGATAAAGAGAAGAAATTGTTTTAAAAAAATTTAGCCTCCTATTCACCCCCCCTCTAGTCGGCACCTACGATCCTTTCACGTGACGGCAGCGTTTTCGGGCGTGGTGACAGCGGCATCAGGCAATGCAGCTTCGGGTGCGGCGGACGGCTTCGGGCGCGGCGGCTCTCCACATGGCAGCAACGACTTCATGCACAGCGAGGTCATGGGGCGTGGGGTAGCAACGCGAGCGATGAGGAGGTTGTGCAATGCGTGAGAGAGAGAGTTTGAGACTGAGAGTGAAATGGGAAAAAAATCCTAAGTCACGTGACACTTATCTCACATAGAGACTCATCTCAAACGGGCATTTTAGTTGAACCATCAGTCACATGAAGCCACACCACTGACGGGTAAGAGATTTATCTATCAGTGGTGACTAGTCACATCACGGACAAGTAATAAATTTACCCGCTAGTGGTGACCCCGTCGCTTCGTCTTCAACGAGTTGCTTTGTTTCCCACTTAGAGTCGCTTCATCTTCAACAGGTCGCTTTGTTTCCCCACACATCACAACTACTTTAAAGCCCCATTCCTCTTGTGCCTTCGCTGCTCCAAGCCGACCGCGCCGCTACCACCATGGACTTACGATTAGTTGGCTGTCCAACGATTCCTCTGATGAGGATGAGCCAAAGATGGTGGTCTCCTCCGATGAGGAGACCGACCTCTCCGATGAGATGGTGGTGTTCTCCTCTGATGACCTGTGGATGGATGATGGCGGCACTCCGCCACCGTCCGGCTCGAAGGAATAGGACGAGGAGGAGGAGACAGCGACGGAGGAAGAGGAGGAGGAGGAGGAGACAACAATGGAGGAGGAGGAGGAGGATGAGGAAGAGGAGGAGGAAGAGGACGTGGACGAGGATGAGGAGGAGGAGGACTACAAATCCAATGGTGATGATTCGATGATGGTGAGACCTCCACGGCTCAATCCGGCATTTACGATGCCAAAGGCCCACCAAGGAGGAGGCGTAGGATCGAATAGCCTAGCTAGGATTAAGCGACATTTTGCTGTATAGGGTATTTTGTAAATGAAGTTTGCAATTTGAATGAAGTGAAGTTAGTTGTGCATCCTACAGATCCGTCCTTGGCTTGCTCTCTCTTCGATGCTATGTCAATGGCAAGTCAAGAGCATGTTGCCCTGCCGTGCGGGTGCCGCAGAACCAAAGCAGAACCCCCGTCTGCTGCTACTGCTAGCTTGTGCATGTGCATGCGTATGTACTAGTTCATTAGCTAGTTAGCATGCACTAGTCCATACGTAGATTAGCAGCCAATTAAGTTATTCACTGAATATTTGACTTCTATCTCACTGTCATGTTTAGCAAAATAAAAATATGTTAGCATACCATGACCTAATTGATGGTTCTATCTCTAGCTAATTAGTCCCTGTACAACTAATTAAAATTTGTTAAATGGTATCTATGTCTAGCATGCCCCATCTTCATTTAGAGAATCATTAGATAATTAGTAGCCAACAATGTTAACTAAATATTGCTTTTGAGTGGGAGGCTGCCCGATGGGACCCATTTCTAAGAAATCAAATTAAAACATAATCAATAGCTCTTTTGAGTGTGATAGGTGGATCCTAGGTCATTGACTAGTCTGATGACTTGGTCCAAGCTTGATGATGGAAGATGGGGGTGTGATGATGATGGTAGTAAGGATGGGTGCTCTCAAGCTGATCTCAAGAATGGATACTACAAGATCTTGAAGCCACCATGATAAATGATTAAGAGATGGTTGCAATATTCAATTTGATATAAGATGATGGCTGCCAAGACTTAGAAATATTTCTAAGTGTTAAAAACACCAACGGTGCTGCACCATATAGGTTATTAGGTGGTTTTAATCATGATATTCAAAATATTTTAGACTATAAAGATTATAATTGGATCACACAATTATTCCATCTTGCTTGCAAAGTTGAAAGAGAATGTAGGATTGACAACCTAAGGCGAGAGGTAATTTTTCTGAGGTCGTACTTCATCATGAACTCTACTCACCCATGTTGTCCCATCCAACCGTATCGCTGCATAGATCACCTCCAACAACAAGCCAAGTTCCTCACACTTCCAATTCCACGCCACGAGCACGTGCAGTGACGACGAATGCACCGTCAACTCTAACCAAGAGCTCTTCTTGCATTGCTTCAACAAGACGAACCGAGGATACACAATGCCATCACTGTAAGGGTTATGGTCATATGATGAATGACTATCCAAGCAAGCATGTGGTAATCATACAAGAAGACAACGACTATGATTCCACAGTGACTTGGACGAAGAAACCTATGCTTTGATTGCTGAACAAGAGAATGGTGACCTTGAATCGAATCATGAAGTGGAGTTCATGGGAGCCAAAGATGTCGACCAGTACATGAGCTTGATTGCATAGCAGGTGTTGAGTGTACAAATGAACCGTGCTGAGCAAAATCAGCGGCATAATCTATTCCAAACAAAGGGTGTCGTGAAAGAGCGTGCTATTTGTATCATCATTGATGGGAAGTTGCAATAATTTGGCAAGCACTAACATGGTGGAGAAGCTTCAATTAACAACTAGGCCACAACTTCATCCATCCTTGCTACATTCAATGGTTCAACAACAACGGCGAATTTAAGGTTACATGTACGGTGAAAATGCTGATTTTGTTGATTGTAATGTTGTGCCTATGCAAGCATGTGTTATGTTACTAGGTATACCATGGCAATATGATAAAAATTCTATACATCATGGTAAAAACAATCAATACTCACTTATAAATAAAGAAAAAATTGGTTTGCTACCTATGACTCCTAAACAAATTTTAAAAGATGATCTTGCTAAAACTAGTAAAGCTAAAAGTCATGAGCAAATAAGAGTGAAAATCAAATTGCTGCTAGAGAGTTTGAGCAACATAAGAGTATGAGCAAATCTGAACCAAAACAAGCTAATGAAATAAAATCGAAAGTTACATGTTTGCTTGGTAATAAATCTGATATTTTTTATTTGGATGCTAGTAGTTCCGTTTGCTATACATTTGTGTGCAAAAGAGCATTATTTTTATTTGAGAATATACCTCCTTCTTTATTTCCTATTATCACTAACATTTTGTAGGAGTACTTCGACGTCTTTCCAAAAGATGTACCGTCGGGATTACTACAATTTGAGGGATAGAGCATCAAGTTGATTTAATCCCTGGCGTCTCGCTGCCCAACCGTGCATGCACCATACCATACCAATCTTGAGGAGACAAAAGAAATTGAGCACAAGTTCAAGAATTGCTTGATAAATGGTACATTCATGAGTCTCTTAATCCATGTACTGTTCCTGTTATCTTAGTATCTATGAAAGATGGATCATGGTGTATATGCATTGATTGTAGAGCTATCAATAATATTACCTTCATAATCGTCATCCTATTCCTACGTTAGATGATATGCTTGATGAATTAACTGGCTCTACCATGTTCTGTAAAGTTGATTTGTATAGTGGATACCACCAAATTCACGTGAAGTTAGGAGATGAATGGAAAATTGTTTCTAAAACTAAGTTTGGACTTTATGAGTGGTTAAGCATGCCTTTCGGGTTAACTAATGCACCTAGTACTTTCCTGAGATTGATGAAACAAAGTTTTATGGGTTTTCATTGGCATACTTTTGGTGGTATATTTTGATTACATTCTTACCTATAACAAAGCAATAGAGGAGCACCTTGATCATTTATATGCTATTTTTAATGCTTTATAAGATGCACGTTTATTTGGTAACCTTCAGAAGTGCATCCATTGCACTGATTGAGTATTATTTCATGGCTATGTTTTTACTCCACAGGGCATTGAAGTTGATAAAACCAAAATTGAAGCCATACAGATTTGGCTGGCTCCTAAAACGGTCAGATAAGTACGGAGTTTTCTAGGACTTGTTGGATTCTATCGGTGCTTCGTTAAAGATTTCAGCACCATTTCTGCACCGCTAAATGAGCTTACAAAAAAGGACATTCCATTTGTTTGGAGCGATGCTCAAGAGGAAGCCTTCACGATTTTGAAACAAAAGTTGACTCATGCACCCTTGCTCCAACACCTGATTTTAATAAGATATTTGAGTTTGAATGTGATGCTAGTAGGATTGGTCTTAGTGGTGTGTTATATCAAGAAGGCATATATTTTAGCGAGAAATTGAGTGGGTCTAGTTTGAACTATTCTACTTACAATAAGGAATTATATGCTTTAGTTTAGCTTTAGAGACATGACAACATTATTTATGGCCCAAAGAATTTGTTATACATTTTGATCATGAATCTTTGAAGCATATTAGAGGTCAAGCTAAATTAAACCATAGATATGCTTAGTGGGTTGAATTTATTCCCTATGTCATTAAACATAAGAAGGGTAAAGAAAATATTATTACTGATGCATTGTCTTGTCGTTACACTATGCTTTCACAACTTGACTTCAAAATATTTGGATTAGAGATCATTAAAGATAAGAAGGGTAAAGAAAATATTATTACTGATGCATTGTCTTGTCGTTATACTATGCTTTCACAACTTGACTTCAAAATATTTGGATCAGAGATCATTAAAGAACTATATGCATGATGCTGAATTTAGTTGTATTGCAGAATTGTAAAGAAGGGAGAACATGGATCAAGTTCATCATTAGTGATGTATTTGTTTCCATGCTAACAAGCTATGTATTCCAGATAGCTCTGTTCATCTTTTGTTGTTACAGGAGGCGCATGGAGGAGATTTGATGGGACACTTTAGCATGAAGAATACAGAGCATGTGCTCGCTGAACATTTCTTTTGGCCGAAGATGAGAAGAGATGTTGAGAGACTTCTTACTCGCTGGACCACACGCCAAAAAGCTAAGTCACGACTTAATCCTTATGATTTATATATATCTCTTCCTGTTTCTAGCGTACCTTCAAAGGATATTTATATGGACCTTGTTTTAGCGCTGCCTAGGACAAAGAAGGGGAGGGATAATATTTTTGTGGTCATTGGTAGATTTTGTAAGATGTTACACTTTATGCCATATCATGTCATGTCCCGAATTTCCGGAACCTAAAAATTAGGGCTAACAAAAACTTTTTCGTTAATAATGTCAGCTGAAAATACACTTAATTAAAACTTTAGTTCAAATCATGATGAAGCTAAATATCAAACACGAAAACCTTTGTCTTTATCACTATCGATCTCCGTTTTGTCAAAACCCTAATTCCTCCAAACTTCGTCCGACAACGCGGACAATTCCGTTCAACACCTGATTCCATATGTGGTTGCTTACTCTTGCATTCCTGCCACAAACGCACCTCCGGCATCCATCCCCCTTCCTCCCTAGTCGGGGTACCCTAGACCGACAACCGCAGCTGAGTATCCCAAACGATACTTTTGCAAAATTGAAGCATATACATCCCATGAATCTCCTCCGAATGACACAATTTTCTGCAGGCTATCTCGTCATGTCCCATCAGGGGTATATGCCCGTATATACTGCCTTTGCATATACGCACATACGCAAAACCCTAACCCCTTCTTCCTGAGCTACAGAGCAAAGCCCTAACGCTTTGATTGACTCTGCCGCAATCCCAAGCATATATGTGAGCATACCGGCAATATTTTCCCAAGTGTATATGGGAACATACACCTTGGAGTCCCCAGCATATCACTGCATGTGTTCGTTTGATTTCCGCCACCTTTTCTCCCTCCTAGGATATATATACGTATATACATCTCTATCACACTTCAATGTGCAATCTGGGATCCACCCTTTTTCCATGGACATCAGGGGCCTCCCAAATTTCTTCTGGAAATATTTTAGTATATACGCATCTTAGGTCTATGCTAGACTTAGTCCTTTCGGACATGTTAATCAAAGGTTGCAAATAACGCCAAGGCTAAGGGTTTATCTGATCCTGAGTCTAACCAAACTTTTAGGTTTGCTTATCGCTAACTAATTGAAACCTTCAATGATTTTCAGACTGCTTATAGAATATTTCCCTAAAAATAAAAATAAGGAAAAAAAATTAAGGTGTATATATAATTAAAAGTTAATCCACTCCATGACTAAACCTTAAACCCTATGTCTACATTATCTTCCCGAGGACTTAGCTGAAATATCTGAGCTCCACTGTATTCTGTCTCTGCTGGACTGTTGAACAATACTTGCTAGGGCCACTCCAATTGTACCAACCAACATGCCTGTTCTTCCCTACCATGTGGACCCACTGACCCACCTGCCAGT
Organism: Stipa capillata; assembly: GCA_019208055.1. Taxonomy (NCBI): domain Eukaryota; kingdom Viridiplantae; phylum Streptophyta; class Magnoliopsida; order Poales; family Poaceae; genus Stipa; species Stipa capillata. The sequence goes on from JAGXJF010001476.1 coordinate 23,261, forward strand.
TCCTTTATTTTTCTAACCTCCTTCTTCCTCCTGAGTCCCCATCCCTCCTTCTCTCTTACTCCGTCAACACCAGCACAACCCCAGACCACGTCACCCGCTGCGGCACAGTGATGGCCATGTGCCACTTTCCTCCCTCTTTAATCCACCTCTTCTTCCCCAAGCTCCCATCCTTATCTCCTTCTTCCTCAAGCTTCAACTTCCCCTGCCCCATTCCCAAGCTAGCACCCGAGCTCCCATCCTTTTCGTTCTTTGCAAGCCGAGCTGCTCCACTGGATACTCTCCTCCTCTCTCGGTTCTACTCTCCCCAAGTCGAGCTACTTCTCCTCTACCTCGAGCTGAAGCCGAGCTCCCAAGCGCCCCAAACTTCTTCCCCCCCCTCGGTTCCAAGACCGCCGGAGCTGCTCCTTCCCCGCCGCCCCTGGGATGTACTTCCACCGCCGCCGGGAGTCACGGAGCCAAGCCCCGAGTTTCTTTACTTCGCCCTGCCGTTCCCTTCGAGCTACATGCGCCTCCGTTTTTCCCCAATCCTTCCCCAAGGCTAGTTATAGCTGAGCTCCATTCCTCTACACTTCTTCGAGTTCTTGCTCCCTTTCATTTTCACCTCGTGCCTGAGCTGCTTCGATCTCTTCCCTACTCTAGCCCCACATTTTCCCCTCTGCCGCCGGTTAGATCTCTACCGAGCACGCTGTTGCTCCCGAGTTCCCCGGTGCATTTCCTCCTCTCCCCATCTAGAGCAACGACCAGCTCCCCTCTGTTTCCCCGCCGTCGATGAGTCGGCCACCTTGCCCCGAGCTTGCCGTCGCCCTTCCTCCGCCCAGATCCGCTAGAACGCCGGCCCTCTGTGCCCCACACCGCCGGCCAAGAACTTCTTGCCGCTAGTCACGCCCACCGGTCGCCACCGCGCCGCCCTAAAACCACCGCATCCTCTCCAAGCCTCAAATCGGCCGGCGCACCCCCTGCTCGAGCGCCTCCTCGTACCCCCACTGCTGCTGGCTGAGCTCCCGTGCCATCCCGCCGCCGAGGCTCGCCTCCGGCAACCCCCGCCGCTAGCGCCGCCGGCGGGATTTCTCCCCACCTCCGCGTCCATTGTCGTCCCCGAGACCGGGCTCCGCTCCGACCGTTGGCTTTTCCCCGACGCCCTCAACGGCGCAGCTGCCGGTCGATGTCTCTGCCACCGGACCCCTCCCACTCTTTTCAACCGTGCCAGGACGCCGCTGCAGCCCAAGACCCCGTGCCGCCGCTCAGCTGCCACCGGCGAGCACGCCACGGTAGGCCCTCCGGTGATTAACCCGCCACACCCCTTTTCTTTTTCTCTCTCCCCCGTGTCTACCCCTTTGGATCTCCTTCGGCAGCTAAAGCTCAAGCGCTCCAGGACCCGTTGAGAGTCGGCGACGGCCCGATAGTAACCAGGCCCATCGCAAGTTCAGCAGAAAGCGTGAGTTCTTGAATACGCTTTCATTTACCATAAGCGTACCTTCATCCAGTTGCTGATTCTTAGCGTCTTTGAATCAAAGGCGTACTCCTAGGGTACACCACCGACGTCACCCCGTTAGCAGTAAAACCAGCCGGTCCTCCTTTTTAATTAAACCGTTGAAGCTTGGTTCGCCCGGTTCAATAAGTTTGAAACCGGTTTTTCAGAAATTTCTTCCGGTTCCAAGAAGCTAAAATAATTTAGAATCTTCTGGTTCAATTACAATTTGAAAATTTAAACTATTTAAATTGAATCATAGAATAGCCTAAGGGATTGGTTCAAACTTAAATTTTTTTAAAAGTAGGGAAAAGCGGTTGAATATAGTTTCAAAATTTCCTAACCTAACCCATCAGTAGCAGGGCATGTGTATCACCCTCTGTATTCGAAAACTTGTAGGATTGAGTAGTCATAAGGCAATAGGATCCAATAGTAAGGGGGATGGTCGTATTCTTAATATACTTAAAAAGGTTCCAAGTGTTTGGTTTAAATTCCAGAATATTCAAGACACGAAAACGAAATACTTGGAAATACTAAGGAACCCCGTAAACTAAAGAACTAAGACCTCAGAACTATAACCATGAAGGCATGCCCCATGCTCTTCCACATCAGTCATAGAGTGCACAAAAGCACCCAGAAACCTTAACGGCAAAGGTAGGAGTATAACCTTCCAAAAGCAAAAGTCTTATTAAACATCTTTGAACCCTAAAAGTATATGTAAGCATATACCTTCAAAGCACCCCAAAAGCCCAGGTCGATAAACTTTCCCCCCAACAATCTAAAAACTCTAACTTAATCCAGAAAACTTCGTACCGGCATCATTTCATAAGCATGGCATGATTCCTTGGCATTCATTTGGATCTTCCCCGCATCGTTACATATCCGTTGTTTTCGACGTGTAGTTTCGCCGATACGACGAATCGTACGAAGGAACCTGGGGAGCCACCGAAACGAATCCGAGACCAAGACCCAGCCAATATTGCCAGGCAAGCATTCCCACTTTGACCATGTCGAATCCCATACTTGTGAACATTAAGTATTTTGTTTGCAAACCTGCATGCTATGTTGATATCAACGTCATTTTATGCTAGGGTAGTTATGCCGAGTAATTGCATATGAGGTAGGTTCTGAAATCCGTTCCTTGTATCCCTAGGATTATTTAGTCGGTTATCATTCGACCGATAAACTAATTAGGTCTATAGGCCTTAGCCGTGCTTAGCCCTGCTGTAGCAAAGACTAAGTTTATCGATACGATGGGATTGGGATCAAAACCCTCGGTTTGTTATACATTCCGAGAGAATCTTTTGAAATGAAAGGTTGCTAAAATCCCAAATGAAAGTGATGGAGGAGTTGGATTCAGGCAAGAATGCTAAGGGTGTTTGAGGTGGTAGAGTAGCCGGTCGCTGCTTGTGGCAAGAAAAGGGTAGGGTAGCCGGTTGCTACCTGAGGCATGTAATGGTAGGGTAGCCGGTTGCTACCTGAGGAGATGGTTGGACATGGAGTCTTGCTCGAATCAGTTAAGGACCGAACCTAAGTGCCGCTGAATCAGTTCCCCTACCGTACGTCCACATGTCCTTTATGGGAAGGACTTGACTCGGTACCTCGTCTAATGCTGGAGCTCGGAACCGTGGGAAGTTAGGGTGATGTGCTAGGCGGATCCGGGATCCCTAGAGGATCTTCACGGGACTACGTGGGGGTAAAGCCCTCGATGAGTTCCACGCTGTGGAGGTAAAGCTCTCGGTGGGTCTCATGAGTATGTGAAATTATGGTTCGACACAAAGGTGGAGAGTCCCATTTTCGACATCCGGGATGCGAAAGTTGGGTTACCCACCTAGCGGGTCCGGCTCTAGTGTGAACACGGGCGAAAGGTCTCGTTGTAATAACCCTGGCAGTATACTTGCAAAGTACTCCCACGGTGACCTACATCTTGTGGGTAAAGCCGTACAACCTCTGTAAAGGGTTAAAAACTATTCGAATAGCCGCATCCTCGGTCATGGACATGAACTGGTAAGGCCACACACTGGTTAGACTAAGTTTTGTTTGTGAAAGCTAGAAAATAGGATTAAGGACGTGGGCATGATGTGTCCACAGTGAGCAGTTTAAGCTACAGTCTGGTAGCGAGGAACTGCAGAAGAGAAAACCTAGCCCGGGCCGCAAGGCGGTAACGCGGGTAGGTTGTAAGGATTGTTCGAGGCGGTAGAAGGAGCTACCGGCCTCTAGTTGATGACTGTTCTGCTGGATTATCCAGCACCAAATGCTGTCTCGACAGAGACGAATTTTTTGATTTCGAAAATGCTCTTGAATCTACTATTCTGTATTTAGAATAAGAACTTACATTTCCGCACAACTTGCAACTTAGGTTAGAGCTATCCCTTGATCTATTCCCTGCATGAAATATTGCCGTATATTTCCTCCTGTGGGAATAGCTTGCGAGTACATTCAATGTACTCACCTGGCTTGTTGATTTGGCCAGACGAAGAAGACGTCAGTCCGCAGATACGAATATGAACGCGAAAGCTAGGGCGTAACCCCAATCAGTTGCCTGTCGGGTATGGCATATTGATGGGCCACCTCACCGTTGAATTCCGCTGCAGATTTATAGCCGTTGGGCTATAGGTATCAGACTATCGACCTTAACGGTCTATTTAATGGTTTACGCATGTATAACAATGATATACAGGTTAACTCGTGAGTATCGGCTACTGATCCAGGGACCGATACAGTGATCACGAGGGAGTATCTAGCCTTAAAACCGGGTACGTCACATATCATAAAAGCAATGATGTTACAAATGTTGCTAATTTATTCTTTCGTGAGATTGTTCGCTTGCATGGTGTGCACAACACAATTGTTTCAAATCGTGATAATAAATTCCTTAATCACTTTTCGAGATGCTTATGAGCTAAAGTGCAGACAAAATTGTTATTTAGTACTATTTGTCACTCCCAAACTGATGGTCAAACTAAAGTGGTTAATAAAATTTTGTTTAGGGCTGTTTTGAAAAAGAATATGAAATTGTGGGAATAATGTATACCTCACATAGAGTTGCTTATAATCGTTCATTGTATTCTATCACTTCTTTTGAGGTTATGTATGGTTTTATTCCTCATACACTAATTGCTTTGTTATCTCTTTCATCTTCGGAGAAGGTTAATTTTGATGCTAAACAACGTGGTGAACTGATAATAAAAATGTATGAGACAACTAAAGAGTATACGAAGCGCATGAATGCTAAATATAAAATTATTGGTGATCAGGGAACGAAACATGTTACTTTTGAACCTGGTGATCTTGTTTGGTTGCATTTAAGAAAGGATAGGTTCCCTGAACTGCACAAGTCTGAATTAATGCTGCGTGTTGATGGACTATTTAAGGTGTTAGAGAAAATTTGATAATGCATATAAGCTCGATATGCCTACACAGTTTGAGGTTAGTCCCACATTTAACATTGCAAATCGAAACCATATTTGGGTGTAGAGATGAGTTACCGTTGAGGACGACTTTGATTCAAGAAGGGAAGGATGATGAGGACATCCCTACTACAGTGACATCCACGACATCTTCTACAACACATCAAGACTTAGATCCTCAAGTACTAAAAATACAAGGACCACTCACTAGAGCTCGTGCATGTCAACTTAATTATCAAGTACTTTCATTTCTCGGTATGTCATCTAATAATTTTAAGAACTCTATAAGTCTAAATCAGATTATGTTATTGTATTAAGGAACCAAGGTCCAAGCTTGATTATGATGGCAGCAAGAATAGGCGCTCTCAAGTTGATCTCAAGAATAGATACTACAAGATCTTGAAGCCACCATGATAAATGATGGCTACAATGCTCAATTTGATACAAGATGATGGTAGCCAAGGCTTAGAAATAGGGTGTTTAAAATACCAATGGTGCTGCACCACCTTACTTTGGGATAGGCCCATGTAATAATTTAAAATTTAGACTTATAGAGTTCGGGAGAAATTCCATGTAGAGAAGGATTCAGCCACCTCTCCCTAGCTGGCCCAAACCATCCTCCACCTCCTTAAATAGTGGGCTACACCCTCTCAGACTCAGATTTCGTTGAGCATAGTTTTCGCCTAGGGAAAACTACAGTCTTTCAGTTGTGTTGGGTGACCACCTGTTGAGACTACTTTGCAAAATTTCACCTCTAAAATTTTTTGAGCTTCATATATACTCGTAATTTTCAGATTGCTTATCTCTTGTTCTTGGTTCTTTGATTGCTTGTAGGAATAGAACCTCGTGTTCAGATTGATCGTGTTTCTAGCAAGGTCAATAACCCTCTGGAGTTGGTTTAGCGTTTGCTAAGGTGCATCTTCATCGTTTGGTGTAGTCAGATCATCAAGGTTGAAAGGGATCTCAGGAGTCGACTAGAGGGGGGGTGAATAGGTCGGCTCTAGAAATTAAAATGCCTAATGGGTTTCTCTTCTGGAGATAGGTCAATCCTAGAGAAAATATATGCAACTGATGCAGGTAACTGAGACTCAGCAAGATATATCAGATAAACACCAGACACTCAGATAGCAAACTCAGCTGATGTAGAGCAAGTTATATTCAGAGCTAACAGAGTCTCAGGTGTGAGAGTTAGGTGAGTGCATCAGATGACGTGAACACGAAAGGTACTAGCTTTAGCAGGAGCTAACTGAGTCTCAGGTGAGGAAACTCAGTTAGTGTGCAACAAATAAAGGTGCCCTAGTGATCTAAGCATGCATAGATATCAGAATAAGTAAGAGCAGATCACAAGACAGAAAGTAAAGCACACAATGATTTGTTTTACCGAAGTTCCTACTTCTTGCGAAGCAGTACGTCTCCGTTGAGGAAGCTGTTCTCACAGCCGGCACCAAAACGTGCTCTTTCCTCGAGTACCTTTCTTGTGTGGAATCCTTTTATCTTGCTGCTGCAAGACAGGCAGACCCGAATCGCCTTCACAGACTCTTGGTGGCAGCCACACAAGACTTGGCTTGCTCACCAACTCCAAGAGCACTTCCACTCTTGGAGGAACCAGTACCTTGAATGCTGCACCTGAAGGACTAAGTAACTCACTCTCACGATGGATGCACGCAGGCAACACTTACTTGGAGACCTAGAGCTCTTTCTTTCTCAACAGGTTGCTTTCGGGTTAGAGGCAAAGGTTGGGTAAAGGTTCGAGGTTGAAAACCTCCCCAGGTTCCCTATTTATAGGGTCCCTGGCAGCTAGCCGTTACCCTCATGCCACGTCAGACAAAGAGCCACCAGACCTAACCTATCTGAGACTCAGCTAACATGCACCTCTGGTAACCTACTAGCCGCGGCTGAGCTACCCACCTGAGTCTCAGATGCCAAACTCAGGTGGACTCGGTTGCCTCAGGCAGCACCTGAGCACAACTCTGGCCGGCTCACTACAAGCCTAAAACTGATCAGAGAGCAATGGCCTCGCCACAGTCCCTGTCCAGCTCGCTCAGACCCTTGGCACTGGTTCCAAGCTTCTTCACCGAAGACGACTGCCCTTGTAGACGCACAGCGAACCCTTGGTCCTGATCCACCAGCTTCCTAGCTCCTCCAGGACTTATCAAGCTTGCATTCACGGCCCTTGAACTCCATCAAGCAACCATCACCTCGCTTGCCCTCAAGCACAGCCTCGGCTTCCTCGCAACTGTGCCTCAGGAACCTAGCTCAGCTGGTCCTTCTGACCTTCCTAGTTCCTTGCTCTTTTTAGGGCTCATCATCAACAGTTGTCTCACTTCAGCTTTCACCTGTCCATCTAATCCCTGTTCACACTCATTGCAAAACATTAGACACAGGTGAGGATTGCCAATAACCATCAAAACCAAACTCTGGGGAAAGATAGCCATCCTTCCAAGCTCCATGGGAGTGGATGCACTTTCAAAGGTCATCTCCACTGAAATCGATATTTTCTTCTCTTCGAAAGATTGGGACACCTTTGGTGCTAGCACAGGGTACGATGTTTAAATCGACTAACTAATCTTGGAATACTTAATAAGTGAGATGTGAGAGTTGAGAATCGATGCCAATAGACAAAATGTGTGCTATGTGATCGGACCGATACCGACCGTGTTAGGTCCTTCTCTTCACCCACAGCAAGAGTGTTGCTGATGGTGTTGGGGTTAGTCATGGTTTGGCCGGCCAAAAGCTAACAACCCATCGAAACACTTACCATTTGGTGGTTAGCCCGATCCCAACTCCACAATAAAGATATCCTGATCCCGACTCCACAATAAAGTCAGAGATGACTTGGAAAATAATTGGTTGTGTTGGCGATGGTTAACATCTGTGATGAGGATTTGAAAATGGATGGTTTAGTATTGTGGATTAAATGGTTAGCTTGATGAAATGGTTTCCATGTGTTTATTTCATGCCGGTGGCATGCTATGTTAATTTGGGAAGTAATTACCCGTGTAGTAACTATTTTGTTGATGACATGCTTTTATGTTTAATTGGAATGAGCACAGTTAAGTCTTGCAAATACGAAAGTACTCATTGGAATTCTGGTCCTTAACAATTTGTAGGTGATCCTAGTGTAGGAGAGTATTACACTACCAATCATGCTGAGAGCGATGTTTAGCTTTTTGAGTTTGTATTGGTTGGTATCCTCAGGGTTATGTGGCTTTTGTGAAAGGGTTGTTGCTACCATCTTGGGTAACTTGATCGGCCTTCAAGTCGAGTTGCTTGTAAGATAATTATTGTCCCGTGTATGAGATGTACCCTTCATTTAGTGTTTGTGTTGTGGTATGCAAGTTGTTGATGGGAACCCCAAATAATATATGTGTATATGCTTTTAAAGTATATGGCTAGCTGTAGAGCACTAGTGTCGTTTTCATGTTTGTTAAGTGTGATCACTAAAGTTGAGTGACCCTCTAGCAGTGATGCATTAATCGACTGGGCTAGGTTGTGGGGACTTCGTCGGGCTCCTCCTCCTCCTCTAAGGTTGAGTGAGCCACCATCTCGAGATGCATATGTCAGTTAGGTTAGGGTGTGGGGACTTTACCGTGCTCCTCCAAGGTGATTGTGTTTAGCAACACACAAAAAGATCAGTACTTTTCTATAAGGCTCGATATATTTTTCGGTCCTTATTCATTGCATTATTTCTTGGATGCCTCAAATCGGCAGTGATTGTATACGGCTCTGGTGATCATATGGTGTGCTGGGTCGGAAAAATATTGTCCACTTATATATGCATATGACTCTGGTAATTTTTTATGAGTGAGTGGGTAATGCCGTAACTAATGAAGTTATGTTTTTATGGAATGACACAATCTATTGGAGTTTTTGAGGAACTCTAACACAATGCTAGACCTTATGAAAAATCATTTGTGTCTTCTATGGACCTTCTCTCTTCAATGTTTTCAGAATTCCTGTGAAACATGTAGAATTCAATGAATCATGATATTTCAATTTGATGTCTTTCTTATTCCCATGTTGTTAGAATCATTTGATCCAAAGGCCCTTAACATATGCTGAAACTATTGTTCTGCCCCAACTGTACTATCAATCCTAGATTCATAGCGACACACAACTCACGAGGTCCTTACATCCATGTTGGGGAGGTCGTCCCGGGTGGTCCGGATGAGCTACCCCCTGAGCACATATCGTGGATTTAGCTAAGTGTTCATTCCTTTTTGTTGAGCAGGATGACAGGGGAAGGAGCTGCACGGGACGAGATCAAGGTGGGGGACAGGACGAGACCGAGGTGAGGCATCAGGACGAGGCTGTCCAAGTTCCGTGGACGACAAGCATAACTCCAGACCCGGGCTCCGGATCGGCAGACCGAGGCGAGGGACGACCAGGTCGAGAAGGAACAAGCTTGGGCGGCGCTCCACTCCGAGGAGCATCTGGCATATGCCGGCGCATATAGTAGGTGCAGGCGAGGGGGAGAAGACGAATCAGCCCCGTGGACACGTAGTAAAAGTCGGGGTACCACCGCAAAACTGCCTAGGGGCAGTCATGTACATTCATTTTGAGGTCGTCCCCGTCTATAAAACGTGGGGCACCCCCGCAATAAAAGGGAGAGCAAGCATTCATTCACGCACTGATCCGTTTAGTACCTTGCCCCGTCCCCTTTCCAACATTTTCGCCCATTAATCTTCCCGAGAAATCAGAGGTCAAAGTAGTAGTCGCGGGAGTCCCTCAAGTCGGCCCCCTGGCATTCCGGCCTGGGAGACCGGGATGCCCAAAGTTTACTGTCCGAGTGCGACTTCGTCGACAATCCAAATGCAATAACGAAGAAAAAATGTTTTACTCAGTCTGTGCGTATGAATATGGAGTATTTCATTTGCTAAAGAATGGCAAAGAAAACTGCAAACTTGCAGACATATCCCCAAATGTTGATCACATCCAATTACATGGCCGCATTATCAGCCATGATAAATTCACTTGAAAAATTCAAACAATTTGATGACCCTAGTTTAGATATTGCACGAGAAAATTCCTAAGTTTTGTTCTGTACAGTGGCAGGCGAGGATTCTGTGGATGGGTATTTAAAAGAAAAAACATATAGCAAGAACTAAAGGGGAACGGCAGATGCAATCCAAGTTCAAAAAGAAATCGTCAAATGTTTTCGCAACTTTTAATTAAAAGTTTATACATCTATATGTTTTAGCACCACAAGTTTTTTTTTGCATATTTGCAGTCTGTTAAAAGACTTGCATGGCTAATTTAGGGAAAATATTGTAACATCTCGATTTTTGTTAGCTAAGATCAAGATTAATATAATTGAGCAAGAATTAAATCTTTTACTCTTGGTTGCATCATCTCATGCATACATGTAAAATTGCAATAAAAGAAAACCCTAATAGGGCTAAATTCAGAAGCAATAAAATAATAGAACTAAAACTAATGAGTGATGAGATCTAAGTTTTTGTTAAGCTATATAAACAACCCAAAGTTCACTCATGCGTATTTTTAGAATTTTTGAGCTAAATTCTATATGTGACTTAACACAATAAATAATTCTAAAAATAAAGGCAAAGTGTAACAATAAATCACTAAGCATCAAAATAAATAAATGATGAGCATTGGCAACTTAATCCCTGCAATGATTAAAATAAATTATAAGTATGTTTAATGAGTCCTAAGTAGTAGTCAAAGTATACTACTAATCATATGATTAAATAAGTGCCTAGCAAGTAATTAGAAGAGGGACAACCAAATCCCTTTTTCTTTGCTCTTATCCTCTAATATCGCCACCTCTTTGGTTCATACGCTACATCCATCAGCTCAACTCTCCAAGTAGCATAATCACTTGTCACTTTTCCTTTGACATTATCCATCTCTAGCACAAGTACCTTGTCACACACCAATGCGCAGCAATTTATCAAATTGATCCATTCCTTCTCTTTCCAGTCTTGAGCATGTAACACCTCAATAGAAATGTTCTGCCAACTCCATCCCTATTGCAGCAAGCTGCGGAGCAGTGATATCAATACCTTTTCCCTCCACTCTTGCTTGCTGACCAAACCAGAATGCCTTAGAAATGGTTACCATGTTAGCAACTAGCTCCAACTCCCAACACATGCGAGCATGCTGCAAGAACAATGCCTTGGTGTAACATCCCCTATTTTAAAATAATATTGATTGTGCATCATGTCATGGCATGGCATAAAGTAAATTTTGATTTATTAAGAAAATTTGAGAGAAGCCTAGGAAATTTTAAATTGAAATCGTCTTTGAGTTGGACCCAATTGAATTGGAGCAAAATTTAAAATTTGAAACCATTTGAATTGGAGCAAGTTTGAATTCGAATCCTAAAGAAAGGCTTGAAAGTTAGTTGAAATTGTAAAGCAAAATTTAAAGAGCAGAACATTTAGTTTGGAATCATTTAAATTGTGAAGCAAATTCAAAAGAAAGCAAAGAAACCAAAAAGAAAAGGAAAAAAAACCTATTCTAACCCCCGCGGACGGGCCTTCTCTCCCTGGCCCGCTCCCTTTCCCTCTCTCCCCACGGCCTGGCCCGTTTCCTCCCCGCCTAGACCTCCCACCCCCGGCCCATCTCTTCTCCGTCGGCCCACACCGGCCTGCCCCGCCTCCCTTCTTCCTCTCTCTCCCTTCTCTCACCCCGCCGCCGCTCTCCTCCTGCCACCGCACCGGCTCATGTGGCAAGCATGCAGCGCCTCCCGCGCCACTTCACGCTGCCCCTCCTCCCTTCCCTTAAAACCCTCCCTCGGGCGGCCCGCCCCTCTCTTCTTCCCCATTTTCTCCACCGCATCTCTCCGTTGCCGCGCCGCCCCATCCCGAGCTACCTCTGGCCGCGCTTTGCACCGCCCCGCCACCGCCCCGGGACCATCGTCGCCGCCTCGGTTCCTCGCCATCACCTCCACCTCGTCGCCGTCGTCGTCAGCCCCATCTCCCCCTTGCTAGGGCCTCGCCACCGCACCGCCGTCGCCACCACCGGAGCTCGCCCCACCGCCGAGCCACCTTCCCGTCGCCGCCTCGGTTCCTCGCCGCCGCTCCGCCCCCACTTCGCCGCCCTGGCAACCGCCACGCTTCCCCGAGCTCCCCGTCGTCGAGCCCTCGTCGCCCTCGCGGTCGAAGCCGAAGACCCGAGCTCCGCCACCGCTCCGACGCCGCCCCGTTCGCCGCCTTCGTCGAGCCCCCTCGCCCCGGCGTCGCCTCCGCCGTGCTGCTCCGCCCGCTGTCGCCTCCGCCGTCGAACCCCGCCGCCGGTAAGCCCCACCGCCGGCCGGACCACCGGAGCGCTCGGTCCGGTCGAGCCAGTGCGTCTCGAGCCGACCAGCCAACCAAGCCCATTAAGGCATTAGTGATGCCACTAATGATGTCGTTAGGACATCATTAGTGCTTCAGTAATTACTAACGATGTGTATTAATGCTAATCATTGCTCAATTAATGGCTAATCAGTGTATTTAATGAACTCATTAAATCTGTCTCACTGACACATGGGTCCCACCCGGACAAGTGGGCCCCACTTGTCATTGACTCGGTCAACTTTGACCCGAGTTGACCAAGGGGCCCACTGTCAGCCTCTGAGGCTAGTAATGAGCTGAGTAGCAAAAGTAATTATGGTTTAATATTGTTTTCTTTACTGAGAAAAATATAAAAAAGGGAGTTAAAATAGTTTAAATCTCATAAAATTCATAGAAAATCCATCCTAAGTCAGAAAAATGCAAATAATATATCAAAATGTTCAGAAAAATGAGAGCTATCCAATTATGTCATTTTCATCCATGTTTGCATGCTAGAAAAAATGAAATTGGCTAAAAACTTAAATTAGGGTTTCCCCGATTAGCCAGAGAAATTCGGATCGCGACATTTCGAGCGTCCGGACTCCAATTAAATTGATTCCACCTGCATTAGTCTCTATTTTGCATCCCGTAGGTCATGGCATACATTTCATATCATGCCGATGTTCAGCATCAAGGTATTTATCATCATGTCTGTTTTGTTCGGTGTTTTCGTTCTTTCCGATAGGACCGGAAGATCTCGACGCATATAATCTCGAGCAGGAACAGGACCTAGTAGCGGAACCGCAAGGCAAGCAGCCCCCTTTGAACATATTGCGGATAACCTACTATTTGCAATTTACTATTTGTTTTCAAAGCCGTATTGCATGCGTTGAACTGATAATTTATGCTAAGGATTAGCCCTATTCACTACATGAAAACTTACTGTGTCGCTCAATCAACACCACCGACCCTCCCAACCTATTTAGAGTGGATTACTTGTTGTGCTAATATTGCTTATACAGCTAATGATGCTTAGACCTGCTTAGAGGTGTCAAAGTCGTAATTCCTTGGATGGCAGACAAACACAACACTTGGATGGGTTAGAGGATAGGTGGGTGTTCACGGGAAATGTTTAATAATCCTGACTAATATCAATCGGGCATAGATGAGAGGCCATGCTCGGAGCATGGGGGGCTATCTCGTTCATCCCACAAGGACCGGTTCCCGGTGTCCTTTCGAACCAAGATTTGCGTACTACTACACTGGTGTATAATGGGCCACCCCCGACCGAATAATTTGTCTAGACTTAGGTGATGAGCCGCATAGTTTGCCGTTTTTTTGTATTGGGTGAGTGGAAAAGAAGGTGGTGTGGTGCAACAATATAGGAGTGAGGGTTACACACAGTCCAGAACCGGGGATGTATCACCTGCCACAACTAATGGGACCGTGTCGAAGTATCGGCCGAACTGTCGTACGCGGATTGGCCCATTAGGGCGGCTCATGCCTAAGTCGAAAACATTGTAAAGGTCGTGTTCAATCACCCTCCACCAGCACACCTCGTGAAAATGTCTAAATCGCGATGGCATTAGGAGTCGATTGATACGTGTAGGTTAAGATGTACACCCCTGCAGGGTTTGAACTATTCAAATAGCCGTGTCCGCGGTTATGGACAGCTTGGTAAGAATCCGCATCGAATTAGACAACTACAACCTTAATCTAAAACTTGCCAACTCTAAGGACGTGGTATTAGCGATCGTTCCTCCCCGGTGGCCGAGGAAGGGTCGAGGGTTTTCTATGTTCAACGGTCTGCTTTAGGTTTTACTATGCAGTTTCAGCTCATCTCCTTTACAAAGTATTCCAGTAGACGGATTTTAATCTACTACAGGTATTCTCGAAGGACAAATTAGCTTTCTGCAAAATAGTCCACAAATAGCCCCTTCTTGATACCTCATGCATCTATTCTTAATTTCCCCTTGTAAGTCTTGCGGAGTTCATTTTGTACTCACCTTGCATTGTTGATAATATTTTCATGCAGAGGAAACCACTCCGCAGTGGATGGTTTCTATGTTGAGATCGATGCCGACATCGACTAGTTGCTGGTGATCCGGGCAGTGGTCCTGCCCTGGGTTCGGTAGTTCGGTTTGTTCTGCCGCCACTTTGGCCCTACCCTTAGGCTTCTCAGCCAACTTAAACTTCTGCTGTGTAAATAACTTTTGTTGTGTATATGTTGTTAAGTTTCCGAACAACTAGTATTATTGCAGTTTCGGTCGTAGAGTCTCTGTTGTGATACTGGTTTGTTCTCCCCTGTATCGTGTACAATGCGTGTATGTTTGAAGTGCATGATGCAGGTAGGATTTCAGAGTCTTTAACATAGAGTTATTAAGTTTAATCACTCCTGTGAAGTGACTCTCCACTGAGAGGTTGGGAACTATATCACCCCTACTCCAGCCACGCATTAATTTGCCGGGACGAGGTCGGGGTTGATGTTCCGGCTCAGTGGGAAAGAGTGAGGAGACCATATCACCCTACTGCTCGGTGCATTAATTTGCCGAAGTAAGCTTTGGGGTTGACGTCTCGGGCTATTCGAAGCCATATCACTCCACTCCTCTGGGAATCGACACCCTAGAGTTGAGGCCGGGGTTGACGTTTTGACTTAGCGAGTTATTCCTCTTAAGACTCTCTGTTATGGAATCTGGGGTCCGACACTTGGTTCGTCAGCTCTAGCACACATACACTGCAACGGACACCTGCATGCTGCTAATCCATGATTGCACATACACATCATCCATTAGAACATAGCCATCTAACTTAGGATCCCAAGAGAGGAAGAGAAGGCCACCATCAGGAGTAGATGACCAGGAGCAAGCTGACCACCATGGAGAGTCAAGGCAATGTTGCAGCCATTAGGAAGGAGAAGCAAGACCACTTGAGCCCTTAACCATCGCAAGGTAGATTTCTACTATTTAAGTTAGGTATTCTCTTTCTTGCACGAGTGTTTCTCTTTAGAAATTTATAAAAAATTTATTTGGTCTCTTTCGTATATTAAGACGGCCTCAAAAAATTTATAGAATCTTTCGGTGAGGTCAAACACAAGATTAAAATTTGAAATCCTTAAAATGCACAGAAAAACTAGTACTGTGAATAATCTTTCTTGAGCTATCATAAAGTTGGATAAAATCATGAAACTCTATATTTAGGCCTTGTATGCTATCATTGGCCTACCATAATTTTCCCAAATATTTGGGATAAATTAATCACACGCTTGTGTAGTTCATACCCAAATATGGGCTAAATCTGAAATATACTTATTAGAATAGAAACTATATAATAATGACGTTTCGTCGGGATCCAAAATCTATAACAGAGAATCTTAAGTAAAATCACCCGCTAAGTCGAAACGTCAACCTCAACCTCAACCCTTGGGCACCAATTCAAAAGGAGTGGAGTGATATGGTTTCGAATAGCCCGAGCCGTCAATCCCGAACTTACTCTGGCAAACTAATGCACAGATTAAGTAGGGTGATATGGTCTCCTCACTCTTTTCTCACTGAGCCGGAATATTAATCCCAAACTCATCCTGACAAATGAATGCTCGGCTGGAGTAGGATGATATAGTTCCAAAACTCCCAGTAAAGAGTCACTTCACAGAGGTGATTAAACCTAACAATTCTATGATAAGATTCTGAAACCCTACCCGCACCATGTTCTTCAATAACATACACGCAAGGCACATGAGGCAGGTGAGAATAAACAAGTATCACAATTGTAACTCTACGACTGATACTGCAATAATACTAGTTGTTCTTAAACTTAACAACATATTCACACAAAGAGTCGATTACACAGTAGAAAATTGAACATGGCTAAGAAGCCAAAAAGATAGGGCCAAAAGTGGCGGCAGAACAAACCAAACTACCAAACCCTGGCCAGGACCACTGCCTAGGATTCCCAGCAACTAGTCGTTGTGGGCATCAATCTCTATGTAGAAACTATCTGTTGAGGGGGACGATTTCCTTTGCACAAAAATATCAACAATTGCAAGATGAGTACAAAAATTATACTTCGCAAGACTTACAAGGGAAATTAGTAATATATGAAACACGTATCAATAAAGGGGTAATTTTGGACTATTTTGCGGAAAGCCAATTATTTATTTGTCAATACTCTTTAAGTAGAATGAAATCGACTACAGATTTCTTTTAAATGGAATAAGTTGAATCTTCATGATGAACTCTATTGCAGACCACCGTACACTTAAAAACCCTCGACTCTTCCTCAACCACATATGAGGAAGTAGTCGCTAACTCCTCAACCTTAGAGTTGGCATGTTTTAGAATAAAGTTATAGTTGTCTAATTCGATGCGGATTCTTACCAAGCTATCCATAACCGTGGACACAGCTATTCGAATAGTTTAATCCCTGTAGGAGCGTACATCTTTATCTACACGTATCGATCGACTCTTAACACCATTACGGTTACACACTTCACATCATGTGCCAGCAGAGGGTGATCGAACATGACCGTTACAATGCTTTTGACCTTAGGTATGAGCCACCCTTACGGGCCAATCCATGTACACCAGTTCGGCCATAATCCCGACATGGTCCCATAAGTTGTGAATCGAGGTACATCTCCAGTCTCAAAGACTGTGTATCCATCCCACACTTATATTGAGATACCACAACACATCTTTTTTTACCCACACAGCAAATAAAAATGGTAAACTAATGCAGCTCATACACTAAGACTAGGCAAATTATTTAGTCGTGGGTGGTCCATTATACCACCCGTGTAGAAGTACGCAAATCTTGGTTCAAAAGGACACCGGGAAACAGGTCCTTGTGGGAAAACGAGACAACCCACCATGCTCCCAGCCATAGCCTCTCGTCTATCCCGATAACGATTAGTCAAGTTCATTAGTTACTCCTTGGTGAACAACCACCTATCAGTTAATCCATCCGTTCTGTGTTTGTTGTCTGCCATCTAAGGAATTACGACTTTTACAAGTCTAAGCATGTCTAAGCATACATAACAACATAAGTAGTATAGAGATATCAACTACACTACTCTAATTGGGTTGGGGTGTGGCGGTGTTGATTGGGCGACAAATTAAGTTTATGCAAATGATACGGCTACCACTTAGCGGAAAGTAGAATTTGAACGCATGCGATAACGAATTTGAAAACAATTAATACTTTGCAAGTAGTAGGTGCTTGCAACATGTTCAAAGAGGCTGCTTGCCTTGAGGCTCGGCAATTAAGTCTTGCTCTTGCTCGGGATTATATGCCTTAGAATCTTCCGGCTCTATCGTGAAGAACGAAAACACCAAAAAAAGAGGTGCAATAATAAATATAAAAATAATAAACATCAGCACGATATGAAATGTATGTCATGGTATAGAGGATTCAAAATAAAGACTAATACAAGTGGAATCAATTTAATCGGAGTCCGGATGCTCGACATATCGCAATCCGAAGATCTCCGGCTAATCGGAAAATCCTAATTTGAGTTTTTAGCCATTTATATTTTTTCTAACATACAAACATGTATGAAAATGACATATTTAGGTAGATTCATTTTCTGAACATTTTGACATCTTACTCGCAATTTTCTGATTAAAAATGGATTTACTATGATTTTTCTAAGATTTAAACAATTTAATATCCCTCTTTGTATTTTTCTCAAAAATAAAAAAATATTAAATATTTATTACTTTTCTTACTCAGAGTCTACCTAGCTCTAGAGGCTGACATGTGGGCCCACTGTAATGGATTTTCATTTTCCTTTATGTGTTTTTACTAATTCTGCCAAGTGGGTCCCGGATGTCATAGAGACAAAAATTAACCGAGATAACAATGCATTAATTATAGTAATTAATGTGTCAGATTAGCATTAATGATGTCTAAAAAACTAATGATTAGCATTACATATAGTTATTAATTACACTAATCATTAGTTAAGCATTTAATTGGTTGGAAAAGCATTAATTAGCATTATTGTCTTAACAGACATTAAAACGGGTCATTATGACCCTAATTACTCGGTCGGCCGGTCAATTGACTGGCTCGATCAGCCTGGGCGCCACGGCCAGTTTGACCGGCCGACGCCGCCGGCAGCGGCGGGGTTTACAGGAGGCATGGCAAGGCGGCTGGGTAGTGGCTTACCGAGGCAGCACGAAAGCTGGGAGGAGGCGACGATGCTGCGATAGCCGAGGGCGGCGCTGGCTCGGGCGGAGAAGCAGCTCCGGTTGGCGGCGTCGAGAGGGGCGGGACAGCGATGAAGGGAAGGCTCGGGTCACAGGAGGCGTAGGTCCTCTGGGGTGGTAACGTTCTAGGCTTGGGCGATGTCTTCGGGCGGCATCGACGTGAGCGGGGCAACGGCGAACGGTGCTTGGGTAGGAAAGGCGATGAGGCGGCGGGGACTTACCGAGGAGAGAGAGAAGCACGAGAGTGAGAGGGAAAGAAGAGAGAGCTCAGCACGGAGAGAAATGGGGAGACGGTGTAGACTTCGGAGCATGTGTCCAAGGGGAGGCCTGACTGCTTGCCATAGCAAGTAGCTCAGTGGCGGCGGCGACCGGATGAGGATGGGGCGATGCGGCGGGAGAGGATAGGGTTGAGGGGATGGGGCAGGTCGCGGTGGAAGAAATGGGCCAGGCGGGAAGAGAAGGCCCAGGTGACCTGTGGCGGGAAGGGCTGAGGAGAGAAGCGGGCTGGGCTAGTGGCCCAGCCTAGAAGAGGAGGTGGAGTAGGCCGAGCAGGCTAGGCAGGGAGGAGGGGAATGGGCCTCAGGAAGGGCCCATCCATTCGGGGGGAAAAGACCGAGTGGGCCGACGGAAGGAAAAGGGCCAAGACCTAGGCGGGGAGGGAAAAGAGAAGGCTGGGCTAGGGAGGCCCAGCTCGGCAGGGAGGGGGGTTTTCTTTAGTTTTATACAATATTTAGAGCTCATTAGAATGGGTTTCAAAATTTAAATCAAAGGAGAGAGAGAAACAGAAATAAAATTGAAAAAGAAAACCACATGTTCATGGGCCGAAAGTGAACCCAAATCGTGCCTGAACCCACTCTACCCCAACTTCAGCCCAAGCAACGCACACGCGCTGCGTGCGCCAGCGCTTTGCCACTGATGGGGCGACCCCACCCGTCAAAGGCTATCTTCTCCATACAGCTACTCGCATGTCGCGCAGCTGGCGGGTGCATTGGCACCTCCTGCCGGCCGCTGTTTTGGACCACCTCGTCTCATGCCGTTCCACCACCTTGTCTCCTAGGGGTTTCGTTACGTGTTCCTTCCATTTCCTAAACTGTGACATGAAGAGAAACTCAATAATACATTCTTCATTTTGTATATTAAGTTTGACACTTCATGAACACATCTAAGCAATCAGAAATTCTAGGACAAAGATCAGCATAAAATATACTTGTATTCTACAATATTATAATTATACATGGAGTATGTGTACAAGGATATATCACAAAACATACCTTTAAATAGTACACACTGATGCATACCTCCAGTATTATAACATCTATACTAATACAAGAGTGGTACAACTCTTTATACATAACCTATAATTTCTACAACTAGATTCTGCTGTAGCCTCAGAATCTTCTAGGAGTCCACTTATTCGGTGTTGCGCTTCGGCGAAGTGGTTCAGGTTCTGTGCTTGACCAACCTGCTCCTGTTGGGTAATAGTCACTATCTGAAGTATAGGTGGATGATAAGTTGGCCTTCTCAAAACAAGCACCCCAAAGGTCATTACTGTAACTGCCATAAGATCCTTCAAGACCATCTGAGCTAATGGCAATAGGGTTTGAAAACCCACCATAGTTATATGGCTCATAAGATTCTACAGAGTATTCTGAAGGTTCTTCTTCTGAACTAAAGGCCATGGGATTCATAATCCCACCATAGCGAAACTATTCATCTAATCCAACTGGCTCCATAAAAGTATTTTCTTCTGTTTGCCAGAAAAGGCTGGAGAAGGTGGTGGTACTAAGGAGTCTACATGAGATACTCGATTTTTCTTTTCAAGGTATAACTCATGCACTCTATCCGGATCACAGCTCCTAGCTATGTGTACTCCGAGTTCTCCTTCTAAGGACCTAATGGTTCCTAAAAGGGCATTGGAGACTTCCACACTTTTCTTAATGAACCAATAAGTTTCTTCTCTACTCTCCTTAAGAGAAGCTAAGTAAGTGGTTTCTAACTCATCGGACTCTGAGTCAAAAGGTATTGCCATATAGGCAGTGCCTCGTAGGTCTACAGTTCGTGCCTCTCTAATAGCTACTGTAGCATTTAACAATGCCATTTGCGTTGCTACTTGTGCAGTACGGCCTTCCGTACAGTACTTCAGTTGTTCAACCACGGCTCTAGTAGGTATTTCTACTTCAACTCTATACTTTACTAACAAAGGACCGTCGTAGAAACTAGTTATGACTAATTTAGGTTTTCCTTGGACTCTAAGGGTGATTAAAAGGTCTAGCAAGCTATCAAGCCAGGCACAAGGAAATTTTAAAAGCTTTGCCTCGCGGGTACGGCTAGTACGGGGTAAGGTATACTCCTCCGTTCCTAGATGAGAAAAGAATTAGATTATTAGTATCATCAAGTAACTTTACTTAAAGCAAAGTATTGATTAGAAATTGCAAATTCCTATCATACTGATATGACATGATATTCTCATTTGAATATTCATCATTTTCCAAGAACATTTACTCCAGATAAGATTAGTATAAATTCACAGGTCTCCTATTTAGGTTTTTTTATCCCTAAGGTTGAAACATTTGCTCTGATACCACTGAAAAGACCCTACACACCACTGCATGGTGTAGTGTGCTAGTCTTTGACATAATACAACGAAATCTCATCTCATTATATTACATCCATCAGAATGTATAACAGAAGCATTGATGGTCCAACAACTATATTATTACAAACTCCAATAAACAAAAGTTTACAACTCAACTGAAATACAATAAGATACATTCAGTTGAGAGTAACAACTGAAATATAGAACTGAAATTAAAGGCAGAAAACTATATGAACAAAGTTTTATTTTTATTATGATTAGTTCTATACTATTCTACTCTTGCTCTATTTCTATCACTTCTTGTTCCCCGTAGTCGACATAGTAGTCGACTCCTTCGATTCCTCCAGTTAGGTCCGGCTCCTCTTTTCCTTCTTGGACTTCAACTTCCTCCTGTTCGACCTCTAACGGTTCAGAGTCTAACAAAGGAGAGTTTATGTAGGAGATTAGTACAGAAGGCACTCAAAAAGTTCATGAATAGCAAAAGGTGTTTGAATGATTATTTCTACAAGGACATCAGTCCTCAAGAATATGCAGTTTTCCAATAACATTTCTAGACAAAAGTCAAGTTTTAATATTCTATGTTTAGAAGGCTTCACGGGTCGTTAGAACCTCCGATGGTTCCTTTCCCGCCACGATCACAGTTCATACCCAGAACAGGGAGTGACAATGCCACACTTCAATACACTCTGCAGAGGTGCGCTACTTTACCCACAAGTGTTACTTAGCCTTCACACCGGGTACAAGACCCATCACACTCCCATTGGTGCGTGGCCAGGTCTAAGGTTCCGAGTCTTTTCTCCCTTCCCCTGGGCAATATCTCCCCTTGCGTAGTCGATCCATTATCGACTACCCACCTCGTCATTATAGCGTACTTTTCTGAAGATTTCCGGGGACATAACGCCTCCCCAAGCGTAAATTCAGGGTTTATCGCTCCCTTGGGCGAGGGACATAACGCTTCCCCAGGCGTTACGATACATACGTTCCTAGGAGATATGCAACAAGAAGGTGTTACTTGACTCGCCTGTCCCATAACAGGCCTTGCGGTTAACGCTGTCTATACGGTGTGAGAATGCCAACTGACATTTGTTATTAACCTTATTGTGATACCATATGCAATGGAACCCTGACCACCCCAACAAGTTCCATACCGGGGTTCCACCGCCCACCAATATATGATTCAACGAATCATAATGCAGTCCATTCATTAATAATCACAAGCCAAGTGATAAGAAGAAAGAAATTTTGCATATACGTTGGTAGAAATAATTCACAAACATGGACAAGAAATGAACTTGCCTTGAGATGGATATAAGAAGTGTAGTGAGAGGTCTCTTCGGACAAAATCGGCAGAACTTCGAGATCTGAAGTGGAATAATTGTCCAATAAGGACTAATTCCAAAAATGGCAACTATATATGTATACATGTATACTTATGTTGATGAAAGCTGATTTAAGAAAAGTTGGTTATATTTTATGTGGATATTGCAATCTTTCCTACAAAGTATTATAGTAATTATTATAAATATATTATTTTATGAACTTCTAATTTCCTAAATTGTTACCTTATGATTAAATGTATATTTTACTAAAGATTATCATGGTTTCAAAAGTAATAAATAAATTACTTAAGTTGTATTTGATTTTTTGTTTTGAATTCAGAATTTTACGAATTTAATCTATTAGAAATTTTAATCCAATTCAGTATGTAAAGATTGATAAAAAATTTAGGTTATTATATTTGAATTTAAAAGACTTTGTAGTATTTAAAATAGAAGATTTACCTGAAAAATTTTAGAGCCAAATAATTATTTCTTGGTTTGCCCGAAAATCCTCATTTCTTGTCTTGTCTAAAGGCCTAGTCGGTCATTTGGTCTAATTCGACACCTGGCCCAACCAGCCTACTTCGGCTTGCTTGATCCATCTGGTTAGGGTAACCCTAACCGGTGGCCTCTCTCTCTCTCATTCCCTTTTCACGTTACCGTCTGAGTTCGACCTCCCTCTCATTGTTTCTTCCACTGAGCCTCCACTAAAAACATTGTTACCTCCGCTCTTCTACTCTGCCGCCTCAAACACCCCTCCGATTTCTTCTCCCCTTCCATCTAGTCTATTCAGTTTACGATGCTGATATAAACATGTGGTTTATATTTGATCTTAGGGATTTTGATTTAACCAAACGCAAAATATTTCTGCAAAGGATTGGGCATTACTTTTCTTATTTTAAACTTTTAACTCCTTCTCTCATCTACCTTAAGCAAGAATCCTGAAGCTTGTTCTTCTGGTTTTTCTGGATTCCTACTTCTTCGGGAGTCGCTTTCTCCTCCTCGCTGTCTTGGCCTTCTTATTCCTAGTTCTAAGCCTTCCTCTAGCTTGTTTGCTATTTCTACCTTGGTTGTATGAGGTTTGGTTGGTGATGGTGTGAAGAATAGAGCTCAGGCTCTATTTATAGGCTTGGGGATGAATCGATATGCTAACACCTAGCATGCTGACTCTTGCCTTATGTTGATGAATAAGGTGGTTAGATGGCAGCTTGTGGTTGATCCTAATCCGTTTTCGAGCTTGAGGTGGCAGTGTAGCTGCTGCGTACCTGCTTGGCTTGGATTACTATCAGTGTGGCTTCAACACCTAATTGATGGCTATTACTTCATTTTGATGACTAAGGTGGTCACGTGGCATTGTACGGTTAATCCTCATCTAGTTGAAGATGATGTAGCAAATTAGTTGCTGCGCAGCTGCTTGGTTTCGATTACTATCTGCGTGGTCTTGACACGTCATATGCTGACTATTGATTCACCTCGGCGAATAAGGTGCTTGTGTGGCAGTCTAAGAACGATCCCTATCTACCTAAGCTTGAGGTGTCAATAAAGTTGCCACACAGCTGCTTGCTATGTTGGTTTGATGTTTATCTAGTCAGCTCATTTATCTTGATGCCTAAAATGTTACCCTTTGACAAGAATTGCTGGCTAGTTGTCCAAACTCTAATTTACTTAGCCATTTGACACCTAGATTAGTTGGATTAATCAATTCATGGTTGTCAAAATTAGGCTAATTAAGTTAACATTATGGAAGTAAGCATGTTTCCAAAATTGCTCATAAAAGAAGCTTGATTCTATAAGTAAATTTAAATATTTATCGAGGTTTCCTCATAAGTCTAATCTCCCAAACAATTACTGGACTCAGGAGGTGCAAATATTTTAACTTTAATCAAAATTTTCTTTGTGTGCAGGTTTAGAAGAAAATAAGATTAGAAGGTGAAGAAAAACAAAACTGAGATACCTAGGATTTTTGTACTTTACATTCTTGTAAATTCTGCTGTGCAATTCCTTTTGTATTCTATTATTGTAATATCTTGGCTTTAAATTTTTTAGAAATCTCTGTAATTATTTAGTAATTGTGGTTTATCATGTCGTAATATTTGAATTGTAATATTATTTTTGATATACTTTACTTTAATAATTTGAAATAAAAATTTTGAATTTGAATTCTATGTTTTAATTAATATGTCTGTAATTATATAATAAAACTATTTTGCTATTAAATTTGCATATCCAAAGTGAGATTTTAAACAAAATCAGGTTAAAAGTTTTAACAACAATAGGTAATTTATTTGTTAAATCAAAATTTTTAAATTTCTCCCCTTCTTCTTTTTTTTAGCATGCATGATATGAGATGATGCGAAATCAACTTCTCCTAAATCCCTTTTTGTCGGTTAGCAAAAATTAGGGTTCTCACAAGGCATTAAGTCTTAGAAAATTCATAAATAATTCATATAAATCAGAAAAATATGTATTATATACCAAAATGTTCAAAAAAATATTTATTATCTTATCGTGCAATTTTAATGCATGTTTTAACTGTACCTAAAATTAAAATAATTAAACAAGTGAATCTAGTTATGTCCCTCTCGTCGGAGATTTGTTGGAATATGATATTTTGATCATCTAGACTCCGATTAACTTGATTTCACATACACTAGTCTTCATTTTAAAGATGACATGACATGACATGCATTTTATATCATCATCATGCTGGTCTTATGTCTTTAGTAACCACTATTCTTGTATTGCTTTTCGGTGTTTCTGCTTCTTCCAGGTGGACACCGTAGTTGATGTGACCTAAGAGAAACACCATAAGAAAATCCAGGACGATGCCCAACAAGGCAAGAAGCCCCCCTTTGATTGTCTTGTCAACACCCGTTATTCAGACCTTACTATTTGTGTTCAACTCGTTATTGCATGCGATCAACTGCTACTTTATCGATAGTTAGTTATTACTCCTATTCTTTGCATTACCCTACTTTGTAACCTTAATACCATGTTTACCCCCGCCATCCTAGCATGATTAGTGCTGGTAAGTCTTTAGCAACCAGTTGTTCTATATTATCATTACTTTATCGATAGTTAGTTATTACTCCTATTCTTTGCATTACCCTACTTTGTAACCTTAATACCATGTTTACCCCCGCCATCCTAGCATGATTAGTGCTGGTAAGTCTTTAGCAACCAATTGTTCTATATTATCATTACATGCTCAGCCATGCTTAAATTTGTTGAGTCATGATCCTTCGGATGGTCTGATGAATCAGGCTAAGGGCCTGTTTATTTGGGCTATAGCTTACTGAGAAGCAGCTAGAGCTGGTCAGCTAGTAGACAGTAGCTGAGCCATTTGGCAAGGTGGACCTGTAGCTGGTGGTGAATATCTAAACTTATTTTCTACCAATTACCTAGACCACACGAACAAATGGTTATATATGTAAAGGCAATTCAATCAAACGAGATTACCATAATCTATCATCATAATAAATGCGGCCTAAAATTGATGGGCTAGAGTTCAATTATTACGATAGCTATGGAATATCAGTTGTGCAAGTTAGAAGGTATCACCAGGTACGTAGATAAATGATGTTTTAGATATGAGTTCACTCTCCAATATGCAAGTTTGATAATTGCTTTTTCATATAAATATGTTAGTAAAAAAATATAATTATGATATCATAAAAATATTGGTCAAGAAAAAACTAATGATATTATATACATATATATAGGCGGCGCTAATATGCATGTGAGCACATATACGCTCTGGCCCAATCGTGCCAACACGAGACAACCACACGACCAAGTCATGTAAATCAACATGCTCCAATGCCCGCCCGATTTCGACGATAAAAAGTGTATTTCCTAATGGTAAAATCATGTTCTTTGTTTCTGGACACGTGTGGGTAGTATGACGGTAAAATGTATAGCTCTGGACAGTAAGAACTCTTGTGACGCTTTGTTATTGTTTTCTGATGGTGAAACTTGTTGTTCAAATGTTAAACTTATGTTTTCTGGATGTTATGTTTTGTTTACCCGAGTCCCTGCCAATTTTGACGGTAATACTTGCAGTTCTGAATGGTACAGTTGTGTTTTGCATGATAAGTTTTGTTTACCAGACGCAGTTAGTATGACTTGTAAAATATATAGCTCTGGACGGTAAGACCTCTTGAGGTGGGTTACTGTTGTTTTCTATGGTAAAACTTGTAGCTCGTACGGTAAGCTTGTTTTTTATGAACGGTAAGTTTGATTCCCTGATAACCGCGGCTAGTATAACAACAAATTGTATAGCCACCCATAGTAAGAGCTCATGTGTCGTCTTACTGTTGTTGATGGTAAAACTTGCAGTTCTAACAGTAATATTTGTTTCCCAGACGCACGCGGGTAGTATGACGGTAATATGTCTAGCTTCGGACAGTAAGCACTCATGTGTCATTTTATTGTTGTTTTCTGAACGGTAAAAGTGTGTTTTGTTGGTAGTATGATGGTAAATTGTAGTTAATCTTGCAAATGTGACTAGTAAAATTGTGTTTCACCATAGTAAGTTTTGTTTCCCTAGGCAGTAAAAAATCTGAAAAAAGGTGTAACCCAGGGCATTAAAATAACACACAAGTGATCCTAGGCATTAAAATAACACACAAGTGATCTAAAGAATTACTGCCAAACGTAAAATAACACATATTGATTATAAAAATGGTGCCGGTAAACAATGACTGAACATGCATACAATCCTGATTAATGTCAAATGTCTTCATCATCTATGGAATCGATGGAGTCATCAAGTTTGTCTTCAACATCATCACTCCATAAACGGTGGCAGATACCCCTCCTATCAACAATTCTGCCGCTACCCTTGCTACGAACCCTTCCTCGACCACTTGATCTGTTTCAGAGGGTGAGGGCATGTAGTAGCATTATGACCAGCTTTAAGACCGCAATTTCCATAGAATCTTGTGCATTTCTTTTCTCCAGGAGCACCAACAGGCTTTGGTTTCGTAAAGGACACAAGTGGTGCTTTGGCATTTAGTGATGGATGATCACCATTATCTGTGGTTTCTAGCGCCTCACATGCACAAGGAATATCAGCGAGGATGCTTTCGAGCTATGCCCGAAGATCCCTAAGAACAAACATGGCTCTTTTGTAACCTATCTTGGACTTGCAACCTGACCTGACTACTGCAAGTGCATGTGTTAGAAGGATATGGTGCCGATACATCTCCATCGTGCCATCAGGGCCAACGTGGATGAGGTCATGTATGACATACGGTAATTCCAACCTCACTTTCCTGGTATACTTGCATAGCACAAACTTGCTGGGGATACCTTCCTCCTGGAGGTGTGAAAATGCTCGAATGAGGTGACAGCAAAACAAACCTCAAAACAAGATTTAGTAAATCGTCAAAAAATAGCATTGTACCAAAAATGGCTCATACTTACACCGAAGAAAATGCTTCCCACTGATGACATCGCATGTGAAAACATCATTCTCTTCATCGTACAAAACATAGAATTCGTGTTGAGACCACGAAAAGAAATTTTTCCCATGTGTTACAAGGAACTCCCTCACATTAAAGGGTTGGCTCGGATACGAAAAGCAGTTTTGTCAAAGTAGGCTTCTTTAAAACGCTTGTACACTGCAAGTGTATAAACCGTACTTAGTTGATCATCAAAAGGAAACCTTGAGGCCTTTCTAATAGGAGCCTAGCAAATGATGAACTTTGGTTTAGAAAGATTTATTTTACTGTCAATTAAACAATAATTTACTATTGGTATAAGAGAGAATAAGTTCAGATTTACTATATAGAAGTACATAATTTACTGTAAGATCTACAAGGAATTACTTCATGAGAAGAATGTGATAGCCTGGCCTCCTCCTACTTCCTGTCCTGAAGTACAACAACTTCATAAATGTTTGATACATATCATGTATTAGTAAAAAGGTGTTGTTGTGCTTACTGTATATTGCATACAAGCTACTGGATATGTACTAAATAGCTGCTAAGATCAAGATTTGCTGCATCATACGTGTACAATTACTACATCATCAAATAAGCCTGCAATCAATCAGTGATATTTGACAATTACTGGTGTACGCATCACGAATTACTGCATTTGAGAAGCCATATCATGTATTAATATAAAAGGGGTGTTGTGCTTACTGTATATTGCATACAAACTTATCAGATAGGTACAAATACAAACTCATATGAACAACGTGTATGCAGCATATAGGTAGACATACCGGATTTCATTGTTCCATTGGTTTCGTATACAAGTTACACGGCAACAATGAAGGATATAATACCAAGTAGATACCAACTGATGTATTTTTATATGGCAATGACCAAAGTAGGAAGTTGGTTTAAAAGCACTCGTAGAAGCTGAAGATAAGCAAATGAGCAAACCCGAGTTCGGCAAGGCATCTTTTCTTAGAATGTTGCAACTCAACTTGCAATTATAAGTGAAGCACATAGTAGAATAACTCTCAATAGGTTCAATTTACAACTTAACTTGCAAATATAAGTAAAGCACACAGAATTTCCCCTTCCTAGAAACAAAAAACTCATTTGTCGATCAATAGCATATATGGGCATAATGTCAACTTTTTCCGACAAGCATAACTCATTCAGATGATCAGATTTTAAGCGAGCAAGATTGAACCATTCCAACAAAGGTGACATAATTCGAATTGATTTCCACTCATCAACTACAAGATGTTGATTTTTAATACAAGTGAATGTACTAAAATGCGAACAATCATGCAGCAGATGCTCAATATCAGTAGTATCACGAAAAGTGGATGGTATAACACATGGAACAAACGTCCGCACACAATTATGATTGCCTGAAATACCACGCCTCAATTCAGCAAGATGATTACAAATTATGCAAATTTGATAAACAAGAAGCTGACCATCGATGCCATAGTCACTAATGAAATTGAATTTGGCATAAATGTTAGATAAGGATTTGAATGATGAAATTGAAGAAAGCTTATCCATAGCACATGCCAAACTAATAGGCTCATCAAGCATGATATTGAACAGATTATCAGCAGGGGTTATGCTAGCTAGCACTTTCTTATGTGTAATTAGTACCAGATGTTCAAAATTATAAGCATTCAATTTAGCACATGGTTGTTTAAGTTTTGCATAAGGAAACGCAGTAGAATTAACTACAGCAGGAATATACTCACAAATGTTCTCCCTTTCTGATTGTATGACCGGATCAATACGATGTTCAGTATTGATCTCCTCGGATGATGTAGGTACCTCAAAAATCGCTTGAACTAAAGAAGGTTGTGTTTCTTGTAGCTCCCTTTCTTCAAAAGCAACCTGCGTATTACAAGAAACAACACCAGAAGTAGAGATGATTATATTAGTAGAAATATCCTCACATATGCTTTCATCTACTAAACTCAATTTTTCTGGTATTACGCTCGCACTCTGAAGATGTATGCTCTCAACCTCACATGTGGTGGAATCACACATCTCACTCTTTATAACATCACTCTCGCTCAATTTGGCTATGTGGCTCTCATCCTCACATGGGTTTTGATGCATATCAACCTCCGAAATAGAACAAGGGCCCACAATGGTGTGCTTGTCATCAACCATGCTCATATTTTGTGCCACTGGTAATAGATGGGCAGCACTCGTCTCATTGACGAAAGGGAACATCCCAAACTTCGTCTTCTTGATATGTTGATCAGCAGCATTGTATTGGAACTCTTGTCGCAACCTCTCATATAGGAAGTGCTTGTGGCGAGGTACAAAACGTGCACGTAGCAAGGCAACCGTACCGTTCCGAAGTGAATTAGAGATATAGCAAACTTACACTGATAGCAGCGAACAAACAAATACCAAGTAATGTATGAGCGTAACCGAGAGCAACGTAGCACACAACACGGATGTAGGTGGAGCTTGGTGGGGAAACCTATGAAATTTTGAAGTATAACAACTTCATAAATGTTTGATACATATCATGTATTAGTAAAAAGGCGTTGTTGTGCTTACTGTATATTGCATACAAGCTACTGGATATGTACTAAACAACTACTAAGATCAAGATTTGCTGCATCATACGTGTACAATTACTACATCATCAAATAAGCCTGCAATCAACCAGTGATATTTGACAATTACTGGTGTACGCATCACGAATTACTGCATTTGAGAAGCCATATCATGTATTAATATAAAAGGGGTGTTGTGCTTACTGTATATTGCATACAAACTTATCAGATAGGTACAGATGAGGTGCTATGATCAAAGTTTACTGCATCATACGTGTACAATTACTGCATCATCAAATGAGCAAGCAAATTGTTCGGACATAATTGAGTATTGAATTGGGGAACTCTGGTTAGCGGTTTAAGATATTGTAAAATCAATCAAAATGGTTATTGCAAGTTGATGCATATTTAATTGGCAGATATGAAAGGGGTAGCTACAATATAAGCAAGACTACTAGGAATCGACATTAAATTACGGTAGTGCTAGGATTGCTATCAATAGCATTATAGCCATGTGGTACAATATAGAACCATAATCAGAGAATATTTGTTTGCATGATGCTGGAAATAGGGACCGGGGGGAATCCTAGATTGACAGTGGCGTAAATAACTTGATACGGGGTGGCCCGATCTTCTCGACGAGGAATCATGGATAAATGGTATGAATAGATGATCTCGCTAGCTAAACACTCGCGCCAATGCACGAACCCTCAGCTCTTCGAAAAACACCCAAACACACCGGTAGATGATCGTCACAAGAACACGAGCAACGATCGCCAAGTCCCCAATTCCCAACGGAACGACGGCTTGACCTCGAATTGCAGAACAAACACGATCGTCTAATTCTCTCTCAGCTATCCTCGCATGAACGCTAGTTTGAAAGAATAAGCAATAGCTATGTTTCAATCCTTATGCATAAAGTGGTCTGAGGGTAAAAGCCACGCGTACAGCAGTATATATAGACTCTAGGACGTCCACCCTAGTGTTAGGGTCGAAATCCAACCTAACTTTAACTTCCCTAAGATATAGGACTCTATTTGGAAAAGAACAGATACAACCTCCGACTTGTTTTGATGATTTCTGACAGACCAAAAGAAATCTGAGGATGGGCATATACCCGTTGGAAGAGTTAGCTTTCGAACAAGTACTTATTTGCCTAATTTGGAGTTCGTATGAGGAAACCACGGCTGTTTTAAATTCGGACCTCCTGGCAGTCCGTACCGAATCCGAACCGAGCCAATCATTTCCATCTTCTGTTTCCTTGCCTTTTTCGCCCCAAATCCGTGTGGAATCATCTAAGGAAGTTATTGGGGACTTTTGGATAGTCGTGGGAGAGTTGGATCCCACCAATGCTTGACGCACAAATCCCGAATTCCTCAAGTATATCAATTCGCGTTCGTTGTCCGAATCAGCTTGTGTAGCCTTCGCTTCTAAGGTCATAACTTTCTCTAGAGAGCTCCAAATCATGCACCGTTTGATTTGTTGAAAAATAGACTTGATCTCTTGTTTCCCTTTCTCCTCAAGTGGTGCATTGTCCTCCCTCACCTCCCGCTGGAACTCAATACGTTCTTGAATCAGCAAACACTTGTGAACCGCATCAACGTCTCCTTCTAACTCTTGAGCTGAATACCTTAGTATCATTAAACAATTGGATTTAGGTAGTATAAAGCTCTTATCAATAATATTAGCATGTGCATTAAGGAGTGAATTCACCTGGTCACTAATTAGCTTTGCTTTAGCACTAGTTATTGGACCTTGTGACAGCTCTATGTGTATCTCCTCATTGGCATCATCATCAACAGCGAGTGAAGATGAACATGAGCTATGGATGCCCGCATCATAACTGCTCAACAAATCTAGATCCACAGTGGCGCGAAATGTAAACAAGAAGGTTACCACGGCACTAACCTAGAGAGACGAAGGGGAGCCCAAGGTGGGGCTAAACACCGGCCACGTCGACAAAGGACGCTACGATATTGCATAGGAGAGAGGGCAAAGGAGACCGGGTGGATAAGGGAACGTGGGACGAGGTGCACCAATTGGCGCGAGACACCGCCAGGGGACAGCAGGTGCCGACGGACGAACGCGAGCAATGGCGGCGCAGATCAGGGTGAGATGGCTACTGTTTCGGGAGAAGGTTGAGGAATATCAAGCGTCAGTGAAGGAAGTAGGGGGGAGATAATGATGCGGGCAACATAGCGGCTAAATTCACAGTAATTACTGATCGTGAGCGCAGACAACCGTGTGTGTAAATAATTCCGTGAAAACCATAAACTACCAAAAATTTGAATACTTCTGTGAATGATGAAATCCATAAGATGTAAGAAAAAAAATAAATTTTTCTATTACTATAACAAATTGCTGCATTTGCTAAAAGGAGGATTTATTGCATCTGGACGACATATCATATGTTACTATGAATATACTATAGAAATTTACCATTTGTATTACATGAGTTTACTGTATTGAATACATGAAATTATTATAGAATATCAATCCCTTTTTCAAAAATATTACTTATTACATCTAGACCGCACATTTACCATGTGTTACTATGAATATTATTATTGAGATTTTACCATTTGTATTACATGAGTTTACTATATTAAATGCATGAACTTACTATAGAACATCAATCTCTTTGCCATAATATTAGTTATTGATTCTGTACCGCACAATTACTATATGTTATTATGAATATTACCGTTGTGGTAGTCGCGATCGTTCGAAAAACAAAACTTACCGTCTAAAACACAGTTTTACCATTGGGAACTGGAAGTTTTATCATCCTAGAGGGAAACATTGTTCGCGGTAAAAAGGTAGACTAGGATTACTATATCTAACTTACGGTTTTATGGTTAGTACTAGAGCGTTGTCCACGTGAGTGAATTAAAGAGGTGAACCTGTCTCGGTCGGTGGTCAACACACAAGACAGCCTATTCTACGCTCACGAACATATTAGCTTATTCTACGCCCTCATGTTTTACGATATTATTTACAGTGATTTACAATCAAACATTTACAATAGAAACTTACGATTTTTACTATCTGCCAGCACTTTCATAAAATTTACGATCTTATACACATAACTCTATTCTACACACTTCTGTAGAATATGATATATGTATGTGTATATATATATATATGTATATTATAATTAACTGAAGCTCCATGGTGCCTAGGCTCCATGATTCATATATATTTACATATATATATACACCGGTAGTGCTAATCTTTGCTCAGGGCGCACATTAGCTATTTTGCGCGACGACGGTAATATTCGTGGCTATTCACTGTTGGTTTCTGATATATACTATCGGCTAAGAAGAATGTTACTACCACATACAATTTTATGGATTATAAATTCACAACGGCTTACGACCATAATTTTTTACTATATTTTGGTCATCGTATTACCATGGCACACTCACCGCTTTAATTTAAAATAATAAGGAGACCATAATTTTTTACTATATTTTGATCATCGTATTACCATGGCACACTCACCGCTTTAATTTAAAATAATAAGGAGGTGTGATTCAAATCATGGACCTCACATATGTAATTATACTCCTCTAACCAACTGGGCTATGCAAGTGATTGTGCATAGCTACATGAGTTATTTTCTTTCTGGTATGCCGTGATTAGATATGTGGTAAATCTGCCGTGATTAGATATGTGGTAAATCTGTTGCCGCGAGGTAATAAAAACATATATAAATAACAGCAATTTTCATATATGTTTAAATAGCCTCCCATACTACAAGTGATGGTAAAAACACACCCACAAGGTAGTAATTTCGTATAAACTTACTATTTAAGCCAGAAAAACGATATTAAAAACCATTAGTCAAAATTACAACTTTGTATATTACTACAAATTCTACGCTTAGGAGCATACATATATGTATATATATACGTATATATATAAATATACACTATATATACACTATGTATATACACTATGTATATGTATATATATATGAAGCTGAATTGGGGCTCCATGGAGATTCAAGATACATACCCTAAAATTGAAATTTCTGAAAAAAGTATCCATGTTTGCTTTAAATTTGTGCATTTAAAATCATGGAGCCTAAGCACCATGGAGCCCAGGTAATTATAAAACTTTCTAAGAAGATCTATTTACCAACAGAGATAGTAAAAGATTATCTAGACTGGTTAGGTGTAAACAATACTATTAGATTTACCACGCAAAATAGTTCCATGACCTAAAAAATAATGCTCAAAGTTGCATATTGGAGAAAAGTCAAAGTCATCTGTTTTGGAAGGTTGGTACATCGATTCAGAGCATAGAAGTACAGAACAGTGGTACAGACGAAGGAAAATTACCAAGGTAAACTTCACGACATGTTAAATTATCAATGACAAGCCAGCTACTTACGTTTGAAGGAACTGACAATGCGACCTGGTTGTTATATTTACAATGACAACTATATACACAAGCTTTCTAAACGGAACAAATCATGAATAACAGATTGTTTGTCTTGCTGGTAACTATTTTCACAAGGATTAGCTGAGGTGCACGATGAGACTGAACAGGGCACAAACTAAGTGAGTGTAATGCAAAGAGTTAGAAAGATGAAGGTTAGAGAAGGGCAATTCGAGTGAAACCGAGGCAGTGGTGTTGCAACTGGACCTAACTGAGGTCAATTTCAACCTGCTCTGGGGTACCCCTCTCACTTTGCTGTGCGACAAGTTCAGTACCTAGCTGCCCTTTGTCCCCCGCGCCGAATGCGTAGAGTTTCCCTGACTCTGTAAGTGCAAATGTATGTGCATTCCAGTATATGGAATTGGTAAGGCTGACCTGTACCACCCTTTCATTGATTCTCTTCAAAGAAGTCACCAACTCAGGGCTAAGAACGTTACTATGCCTGTTGTTACCCTGGAAAAGCAGAGATGGTAAAGAAAATGATGATTGAATGAGAAGCAGAAAAGAAGTTAAATAGTAAAAGGAATATGGGCAAATGTGTTTGTTCTGCTTACTCTTACATGACAGACTAACTAGGTACCTAACTGTAAAGCAAATATCTACATCTGAAGATTAACAGTGTCATACAGGTTGAGTGAACAGAAACATAAGATGAAACAGCAATAGAAAAAAAAAGCCATTCACAGTCTCTGGTAAATAAACTCCGGCTAATTGCATCAGATAAAACATAGAAACTGTGGTATCTTGTGGGAAGAAATAGAGATACTTGTGGTCAATGCTACAGCTTTGGTATCATTCAATAGAAGAATTTGTCACCAAGGATCTAACATCAACAAAAACCTACAGAATGGTGCTACATGTGTCATTTCCCTTTGGATTTCTTAACTTTGATTGCATTCTATTTCGTCATTATCATTCTTTTTATACTTAAATTTAATTAATTCGGATCCAATAGATAATAAATAAATAAATCAACTCCGAATCTGTCCCATAAATTTACAAAGGGCTATAGATTATTGTTTCTTACACATGTATGGCAAATATATATGATCAGAATGTGCAATCTAAATTTCAGGGAAAATTAAATATCTGCAACCCAAATGATCGGCAGTTGATGATTTACCATCCTATTGTCTCACTGGTGAGATGTGCTCCCGGACCCACATCTCAGCAACACATTGAGTGGAAATTATTAAAAGGAACACGCATTGATAAGCAAAGTAGGTGAACCAAAAGTAATATACAAACAAATACAAAACTAAATTGCATCTTTCTGTTAAATAGCTTCAAGTAGGTGAACAAAGATAGTGCCTACCTCCATTGTAGTGTTATGGCCAAGACTTGATGATTCACCACATCCAAACGAATAAACATCACCTTTATCTGATACAACGAATGTGGTGTAGTCTCCAGTTGCTACGTGGACAGCCTTCACACTGCTCAAGGCCTCGACTACCTTGGGAACAGACTCACATTCCTCATTACCATGACCCAAGCAGCCATAACGGCCCCATCCCCAAGTGCAAACACGTCCATCCTTGCTCACAACAGCAGCATGCCAAGCACCAGCAGCAACAACCACTGGCTGTATATTCAAAGTGTGGAACTGCTCAATCAACCTAGGGTATTTCTCATCAGTTCGCGAACCATGGCCAAGCTTCCCTCCTAAACCACAACCAACAGAATAAACAGACCTGTCATAAAAATGAGACCCAACCATTAGAATAGTATCAAGTTAGTCCATATTGAAGAAAATGCTGCCATTAATTTAAATTCTCATCATTAAAAATGTCAAAGGCTTCAAATACTAGTTAATTATAATAAAGAAGAAATTAGTTCTTATCATTCCATAAACTTTTTCCTCAAGGGTTATTAAATATTTATTTGCACATAAAAATAGTATATAAATAGATTTCCTATGTACAATTCAGCAGTCACACTACGAGTAAACAGTGACCTTTCCATTGTTATCTCTCTAACGTCCAAGGCTTCCATTTACAAAAGAATACTTTGCTAACCTTGATTCACCTATTAATTTTATTGTTGTCAAATTAATCAAAGCGTGAGGCTATAGGAAGATAAGAAGAATTCCCATTGTAAGCATGTCAGACATCACATCGATATTCACATATTGCATGTTTGGGGTGAAAAATCTTACATGCCACTTGGTTGGCATGCCAGAGCAAGGAGATAGCAGTAGCCCGCAGCTATCTGCACAACTGGAATGTTCTCAAGAGGCCCTGTGAGAAGATGAGGCTGCAGATCGTTTGGCTCTGTTTGATGACCAAGTTTCATGTCGCTACCCCAAGAAAACGTATATACGCATCCCTCCCGAGATAACACTGCAGTAAAGAAGTTCCCTATTGCTGCCTGTACAATGTATATGTCCTTCAATGATTCTACCATCTGTGGTGTAGTCACAACCCTTGAACCTTGAACCCCATATTCCACTTCTCCAAAGGAATCCTTTCCAAAAGAATACACCCTACCAGCATCACTGACGAGCATTGTCCGTCCAGCTCCTGCTGCAACTTGAATAATTCTAATCCCCTGCAATGATCTACAGGAGAACCAATAAAAGTTTAGCACTCTGTTCATAGACATTGATGTCATGATTAAATTCACAATAACTGTAAATTGCAGAAGCACCTGATGGGATGTGGTCTCCACTCCTCTTCTAAAGTGTCATGGCCAAGTTGACCGGAGTTGTTGGACCCAAAAGTGTACACAGCACCGCTTGTTGTCACAGCAATGCTGTGACCAGGTCCAGCAATTGCCTGAGATTTTTCTCGCCGGCAACATGCTTCACCTGTCACTATGAACCTAAGAACTAGCTTCCAACTCCCGCCGCAGCGTTGCTTAAACATTTCTCTTTCTTGTGTAGCCATAGGCTTAAATATAGCCCGTTTCTGGCACATATCCAATGCTGCGAGCTCCGACATTGACAATTGGAAGTCGGGAGGGAAATTGGCAGGCTTCCTGAAGAACTTGCATGTTGCCTATCACAAGCATAAAGTTCATCAGCGGCAATATCACTTCTACGATGGATAGAAACAATAAAATATTACTTGCCTCCAAGTGAGCGAGGTCCTCAGGTTCTAGATTGCACGATGTGAGGACATGGAGGACAATTGATGGGTTTGCGGCCAAGGGGAATTCCCCAGGAGCAGAGTCGCCAAAGCAATGTCGCTGCAATCGTTGAAACGATTGTTGCAGTGGAGAAACGAGGGAAAGCGTATCATCTACGATGAGCCGGAGGGGGAGAGAAGAGGAAGCTCCGCTGCTTGTCGTGGCGTCCATCTGCCACAGCTGGTCACAGCTGGTACTTGCACTGCCTATGCTTTTAACTCAAACTTGTGGCGTTCCTGGCTTCAGGCATCTACACCAGAGTGCATTGAAGTACAGGACCATTCTGCAGGGTGAAATGCATTAATTAAATATAACCATGACATATATCTACAATCACTGATTGTGAGTTACTTCCCTAACAAGCTCACAAAAACCGTTGGTTTTGTTTAGCAGCATTAAACAAGAGTATGTTAGATTATTCACCCAAATCAGAGAAGTGGATGACAAAGAATCATCCAACACATGTAAACAAACAATTAAAGAACTATAAATCATCGAAAACATTGCCCAAGTCAATAGAATCAAACAGAGCACAGCCTCTAAAAAGCGGACAGATAAAAATGCCATATTCTACTGACAGGCAAACATGCACTAAATCAGATGCCAAACAAGCTCCACAAATCAAGGAAAATAAGAAGGACGAAAGCAACTGAAATCCCAAACAGTATCCAGACCCAACCAAGAGCACTACAGCCAGTTGTGAGGCTTGCACCAAGACAAGACTGCAGAGAAGGGAAGCTTGATGCAGAAGAAGACCAAGGACATGGCCAAGGACGAGGTGACACTGCCACCCTCACAAAGAAAGCATATTCCCCCTAACTCCACCCCAAAAAAGTCTACCTTTCCTATACTATCCAACAATTATCAACAATATCCTCGGCTCACCTACACTGCATACAGGCAAGATTCCAACAGCCTCATCGGCGGCAAAAGATCACAGCCACTAACAGTCTAGCAGCAAAGAAAGGCCCCGATCGGACCAACGGACAAAGAATCCGTCATATGTGCTTCGATAATAGCAAGACACCAGAATTGGACCCCAAAAAATTCTCATCTTTGAGCACAATTCACCAATCCAGACCACGAAACTGCACCAGGATGATCACCGTCGCCACGATCGGCTCAGATCATCCAGGCATAGACGCCGACACCCATCAACAATCAATCTCCCAGCTCCCCCAAGAAACCAAGAGAATCCTTAACCCCCCCGCTGACTCAGGACAAGAATCGAGCTCTGCGGGTGAGGAGAATCGGGGACACCATCATCGGTCGATCGAACCAGCTGGGAAGGGAATCCTGAGGTTGGAGAGGCGTGAAGGACGACTCTCCCGATAATGATGTGGGCAGAGAGAGGAGGAAGGGAGGAGGTTGCTGTTTCGATGGGTAACTGCCCGGATTTGTGTATTGCTTTCGCTTTTTTTGGTGCACCCCTCTTCCGCTGTTGCGTTGCGAGAGGAGGCCTTCGGCTTTCGTCGGTTGGTTCTTGGTGTCTGGGATGAGGTGTCGGACTGTGGGGGTGTGGAGGCAAAGGCGAGGCGAGAGTCGTAGAGTTTGATAGGGTGGGCGCTTACAGGTGGGACTGCGAAGGGGGCGCGTAGCTGGGGCCTACTCGTTGGTACGATCCTTCGACGTGTGTGAGCGTTCTGGGTGGGTGTAGCCCGGTGGTGGTGAGGTCAATCAATTACTTCTACGAGGATTTGTTCGATGGCGTCAAGCAATGTCTACAACATGGATGAACGTTTCGCCAGCGCTGGCACGTTTGGAAACCTTTTTCTGAAATAATTCGTTGAAAATTATAAATTACAGAATAAACTGCAATAGAAATTTGACCATGCGGCAACCTGTCGTACTTCCGTAAGGCGACAGTGTTACTGAACGTCTATCCTAACTATAATTTTCGTGTAATCTATCATCGGTACCACTGTTACATAGTTCCAGACGTCTTTCCCAAGACAACAAGCACCGATTAGCGCATCGTGAGGTGATATATTTTTCACACAGATAGAATAAGAGAGCATCTCCAATCGACTACCCTTTCCCCTCCTTATTCCTAATTTTGGGCATTCCTCTTCAAACCTCCCTCCAACCGAATCCCCATCCGGTTCCCTACCCTATCCCGATCCCTCTCTCCGAGCTCGTTCCCCCATCTTTGGGGACTCATGCTCGCTCCGCGTCCGGGCAACCGCTCCCTTCGGACGCGTCAGTCCCGCCACCCGCAGGAGCTCGGAGGAGTCTCCCCCTCGGCGTCGGCGATGTAGCCCGGTTCTACTTCGTCCAGATCGCGCAGGCGCCGCCTCCCAGCTCGTCGGCGACGGGATCCCAGCCTCGCCGCCTCGCAGCTCGTCGTCGGCCGGATCCCAGCGGCGCCGCCTCTCGCCTCTGCTGCGATTTGCCCCGACGAGTCCGGACTCCGCGCGATGTCTTGGGCCGGCCCGGAGGAGCTCTTCCTCTCCACCTCCCTCGCAGGCTTCTTGGACAGTGAGATCCCTTCCTTGCAAATTCTCCATCCATTCTTTTTCTTGTTTCCATGCGCCGGTCCTAGCTCAGCTGCTGTCCTGGGGCTGGAGAAATTAATGGTGGCCTGAGCTCCAAATCCGTGTGGCCAACCGCCGGATCTCCCGGCCTCCCGCTCGCGCCGCTGCGGCTCTCCAAGGAGCGAGGAAGAATCTCATCGCGGACGGAGTGGTTGGTGAAAGAGGGGAAAGGTGCGTTCTCCGCGTCCTCCGTAGTCGTCAAGAATGGGCATATTTTCTTGCAGATGTGAAGTTTGGAGTCTTTGCTTCTTTCTCCGGGTTGACAGACGGCATATTTTCTTGGCATTTGCAAACCTATGCTCGTACTATTGCTGATCTGAGTGGTTAATTCGGTTTGCAATTCCCTAGTAGCAGGTGTCCTCCGAGTTGATGAATTCTTACAGTTTGGGTAAATTTAGCGTCACTGCATCGTTTCACTGGTTAATCTTTGCATTTTGTTGGCATCTAATCGCAATCCACCATGCATATGTTCACAGAAAATGGTGGCCTGCTAGTCTCGCATAGCAAACACACATTCGGATCGTGATTTTGCTTTTATGTTCTAGGTAGGAAGCATGTGGTTTCTTTGTTCGTAATAAGCCACCTACTATGAATTATGTATTTCAAAGAACGTTCTGTTCTTCTTTAACATGATAATCTCATTTGTTAGTATCTCTGCTATATCAAGTATCACCAGATACTAAGGCAAGTCCTCTAAATTCTGATATAATATTATTTGTGGCGTATGTAAGGCAAGTCCTCCAAATTCTGATATAATATTATTTATGGCGTATGTAGTTGAAGTCATATCGGTAAAATATAATTCTCTCTATGCAGAAATATTTTTCAGTTGTAAGCAATGATTGCTTGGTTTGCTTAATGTCTAAAAAATCCTTCTTTAATTATGCTGCAGCATTTGATAATTTGAAGATTAGGCTGGGAGGCTCTTTGCAAGACAAAGTTGTTTATGATGTGGTGATGAATAGTCCATGCTACCCATTCAGAAATACGTCAAATGGTTTGTTTGGTTTCTTAGCTGGTTGTCTAAATATGGATTGGTGGGATAAACTGATTGATCTATTCTAGAAAATAGGCCCGTAGCAAGTATAAAATGTGTATCCTTCTGTAAAAGAAGTGGGAAGGAAAGGAACTATCTTTGTGTGAAGATGATTCCTGATGCGAACCGCTGGGGTCCCGATCTTCACGAAGTAGGATTTCGGATAACTAGCCCGTGAAACTTGATGAATGATACCGCCAATCACTGTCTCTATTACAGCAACTTGCGGTACTCGATTCATCCAATCACACGCTTCGGTCCTTGTTACTCGCTAACGTGGAGCAACGTGTTCTAGGAGTCGGCAAGTGATCACAAGAATAACGGAGTAGCAAACTCAGAATAACACTCAATTTCTTGGTAGTGGAAATGGCTCACTCACATACAAAGGAACAAATGTTCTTGAATTCTAAAATTTCAACTTAGCGGATACATGGAGGGGTTCCCCTCTATTTATAGAGTTACAAAACTTGAGGGCCAAGAATCCTCTCTTTATAGAGTTACAAAACTTGAGGGCCAAGAAAGATAGAAAACTTGATGAGCAAGAAAGATAGAAAACTTGAGGACCAAGAAAGACATGACATTAGCGATGACTTCGATTACACGATGACATAAGCAATGACTTCACACACTTGTGGTGGCTATGCGCACTCAAGAGTGTGCACGGCTTATTACAACAGTTTGAATTATCTAGCTTCCTTTTCATCGCAAGCTCCTAGTGTAGCTTTACCTGTGAACATAAGGACACATAATATAGATGAATTAGGCAGCTATCTATCCTCATGCAAACTAATGTTTAATTCATTCAGGAGAAGATTCACATGTTCATTCAGTAATTTAGCTTTGGCTCTTTTAACAGGCCCAATTGGTGTTGGAATGGCACTTGGTGAAGGAGATGAAGTATTCTTGCTAGACATGTCCTCATCAATTCCGTCGTCTCATGTTTTGATGCTGCATTGAGTGTAGAACATCGAATTTTTGTTAGTCATCTATGTATGTGCGGCTAATTCTTGAGTTACTTGTGTTCTGAAGATCTGTGAGATTGCTTTGGAAATGTGACCTTTGATTCTAGAATGTTGACAAAAAAGAGAGAAAGAAGAGAAAGAAAAATACTGCAGTAATTTAAATTTTGTGTTATTCCTGACTCTCATGCCCAATCTTTCATGTTTGTGTTATCTGGAACAATTTCATTCTAAACATTAGCGTAAGGCATTGTTCTTGGTACTATTTGTGCAGAGAAATGCTTGATTGCAGCAATGTTAGTTACATGATATTAATAAAATATAGGAGATGAGAATATAGGGAGTGAGATTTGAAAAATCGTTAGGAGCGCGAAAAGATTTGAGGAGAGAATCTTTTAGGATAACTTTCTAAATGAAGGAATATGAAGGAATAGGAAGTAGAATTAGGGTAGTCGGTTAGGGATGATGCTCTAACATCACGATGTCTCCTTTGTAACAAAATGACAATACCATAGAACCAACATTGCAGATGGAAATAGTCAGTCAAGCGTGGAGTGAGGATTTTGTGCATATGATTGCATGTACACCCATTATTTTTAAATTTTTTAAAATTCACATTTTTATGTTTAAAAAATTCATACATATATATCATGAAATGAAATATGTACTATTAAATTTTTATTAAAAAAATATATCCATTTGTGACCAGGGAAAAAAACATATTGAATAAACATGAATAGTAGTGTATGGAAAAGGAAACATATTTATTTATTTTTTATCATAAATGGGTATATTTTTTATGAAAATTTAACCGTGTATATTTATGAAATTTTTCAGATTTTTTGAAAATTTAAATGTGTGATTTTATTTTTTAGCTTTTGAACACAATAGGTGCACATGACCTTGGCACTTTCCGTGGAGCGTGTCCTTCTCTAAACTATGAGCATTTGGAGCCTAAATTAGCTTGCTAAACATTGGGCTCGCCAGGGATTGATCTAGGATAAAAGATCGCCGTATCACTATGAGCTCATAGCACTAACTTGCAGCTCCTAATAAACTAACATGTGCAGCTAGTAACTATACGATA
Organism: Stipa capillata; assembly: GCA_019208055.1. Lineage (NCBI taxonomy): Eukaryota > Viridiplantae > Streptophyta > Magnoliopsida > Poales > Poaceae > Stipa > Stipa capillata. Next base: position 66,739 of record JAGXJF010001476.1, read on the forward strand.
GGTGAGTTGTGATGCAGGCCGCCGGTGTGTCAATTGACTGTAGCTCCGTCCGTGGGGCTAGCCCAACAAAATTGACTACCAATTTCTAAGACATATTGCCAAATATTGACATTTGCCAATAGCCGGCTTGCCAAACTATCGGCAAGCCAATTTGGGGCTCGAAATCAAGCATACTTTATATGTGTCATGTAATTCAAATTTTATTATTTAATCTATTGTAGTATATGTTAGGCTATAGCTACAATTTTTCATGACTCATTTATTTATACTATGGCTCATTATTATGTTTAGAGTCTTGTCGCTAGCTGGTAAGGCGACAGAAAATCTATCGCCTTTTGATTGGGTGACATGATACTTTCGTCCTGCTTAGGGTAATTAGTTCAGCGACATAGTCGACATTGCGAAGACGGTAGGCTGAGAACATATCTGATCATACCATGTTTACAATGCTGAAATAGTTGTCTAAATGGTCCTGGGATTTTTGAAGAAAAAAACTTAGATAATGATGATATAGTGAATCATTGTGTAATAATTCAGCCAAAACCGATCTGTGTCTCAAGAGAATCAAAAAAAACACAACTCTTAGTGAATGGTGCCTTCTCCTTTGCTTTTATTCTAGATTTGCCTTTGTTTTTCTTTCTCAATATGTAATCTTAAAATTTTACGACATGATAAACAGAGTTTGCAACTGTGATGTCAAAAGAATGATTTTTTATGAAAATTTACACCACTAGTTCGATGTTGATATCACAGTATCGCTGGATATGTTGGCTAGATGAATTCGGCTAGATGAATGTCTAACAATATTGCCCTAGAGGGTGACAGGTTGTTACATGGGCCAGTGAGAGTATATCGTGATACTGCCTCTTAGATAATCCATGATACTATTGTACGTATCACCTCTAGAAGGTCATGAAATTTTAAAAAGAAATTACCAACATTGATACTATATGTCTGCAATGCTATGAAATTTCAAATCCGAATTCGATCCACAACTCAGCAAACAAAAAAGATAAATTTGCTTGTGAATAGTACCAAATTCAAATCTAGAGTGAATAGTATCCAACTGGTACTATTCAATGTGGGATTTGTGCTTTTTATTTCTTGATTGAGTTATGGATTGAGAAAATTTATGACATAATAGAAACATGTGGTGTTAATGTTATTTTCAACAAAAATTATGACTTTTTAGAGATGATACTATGTGTTTCTCTTATGATATCACCTAAAGGTCGGTATGGGCTAGTAGCCTTTGCCATAGGACAATTAGGACCTGTCGCCTTATTCAATGTTTTTTAGGTATTTCTGTAATCTATGAATTTAATGGATAACTTTTAGATGGAATTTTCAAATCCTTGCACCCACCTTGATACACATTTATAGGTGAGGTGGGCCAGATAGACCAAAAAGTTCGTCCTTCTATTTTTCCACAGACATCCTTTGTGCCCTTTTCTTGAAGAAAAATAACATCCTCCATGTCCAATTAGATCGTCATGAAAATTCATACCACATAAAGAGATACCTTTTCACTTCCAAACTGCTTTTTTCAAATGATCTGCTTCAAATTATTACATAGGGCTTAGGCCCTCTTTTATTTAAAAGAATTTCAAAGAAATCTTATACGATTTTAGTCGTTAGGAATTATTTTAGAGGTTGTTTGATTTTAGTATTAAAATCTTAGAAAATTTTCCTGTGTATCAATTTGCACTTAGTTTCAAAGGTAAATTTTCATTGAGTCTAACCTCATAGAATCTTTTTTTGAGATTCTAATGCATCTTCTCTTTTCCTCTCTCCTTTCTTTCTGTAATTAAGTTATACCTAACTTCAAAATTCTTGTATTTTTTCTGTGCAACATTCAAACACCTCTCCCAAACAATTCCTATAGTTTTGATTCTTGTAGTATTCGGCAAGTCATGACATCCAAATCTTGTGTTTTTCCTATTCCTATACTTTTAAATTCCTGCGTTCCAAAGCGGCCCTTACAGAACCACCTCTTGGTGGGATAATGGCATAACTTCACTCACTAGAGTTCAAATTTTGGTGATCACATTACACACACGTGGAGCATTTTGTAGGAATTGAGTGAGATTTGTAGATTTCTCTTTGTCTTAATCAATTGTAGCGTGTGATTAGAAGACGTCCTCACATAGTACGTGCATATACATGTACGTCTTTCGTAAAATGGACTTAGAAAATCAGCCTTAGCAAATCACACAATGGGAGATTTAGCTAGTAACCATCTTCTGCCTCTAAATTTAGTTCGAATCATTTAACCGTGTGTCCCTGTGTAATATCCCTATAACACCACCGCAATGCTGCGGTGCTCCACTCCGCATGTTCAGCTCGGTCAGCACCAACACCACCATTGCCACCTCCCACAAAAGCCATTTCCGGCCACTCCTGTCGTTACCACGAGCATGATTGCAGAAGAAGGGTTCATCGTTCTTGAAAAAAAAAGAAGGGTCCATTCAAAGTTATACAACTCGAATCCCCCATGCCTTCCAGAATTCGAGATGGTATGACACTGAAAAAAATTGACTCTCATTACTCAAAGGAAAGAGAATTTTGGAAGGCATACATGACCCTCCACGCTCCACAGAATCAAAAGACAAAACGTCATATTCATAAGAACTAAATACCTGATACAAAAAATCCTACTGTTAACTTTGATGTTTTGATCCCAATTGAGAGGGGAACATTACAGTAGTCCCCAATGCTGTTTCTTTCTTTTTAAACGAAGTCCACAATACTATTTCAAAGTACATGTTTGCTGGAGAGAAGCAAGTCTTATATACCAATCCTATGCAACTACAAATTGTTTTTTAAATGTAAACTTAAGATCATGTAAGAACGTGAAAACATAAAATTTTGTGTTTTTTAACCAAAAATAATAATACTCATGTACATGTTCCGTATACACCATCAGATATAAGACCTGGTGACCGATGCCGAATTGACATATTTTGCTTTGGCTGTATTGCATAGAATTCCCAACCACATAGTATTAAGCAACATCTTACTCCCTCCGTCCCAAATTATAAGGCACGCACGCAATCCAAGAAGTACTATTAGACTTATAATATTTTGATTATGTGATACAAAAGTGATATTGTTAGATTCGTTTTTAAAAGTATTTTCAAATGATATCATTTTTGTATCATATAACTAATATATTATAGATCTAATTGCGTTTATTGGGATGTGTGCGTGCCTTATAATTTGGGACGGAGGGAGTATATCTTATTTTGTAAGCTCTTCCAAAAAGTTAAAAGAAAACTTCTTCAGAAGCAAATTTAGGGCGCAATCTACAGCTACCCAGTGCCACTACGAATCATGTTGCTTTAAGATATGTGCAGTTTCCTTTTTAGAGAGCAAAGGAACACTCGATTTCTGTCACTTTGGAACTTATATTTGCATTTTCGTAATCTCCATGAAGTTGTTCTCAGCAGAGTTCAATTTTGAGGAGTACCAACCAAGTTGCCAATGGAACCAGCCATACCAGTCATGGAAGATAGGGCCGGTGTCAGACGGATTTTGGTGAATATCCTATGGAACACCCTCTATAATATTGGTATTAATGATTCCGAAAGGTTTAGAGCCTGCTTGGTTTGCTACCAACATTTGGCTTGTCAATGATAGGGCAAGCTAAAGTTGGGACAAACTGGATGCCAAATTTTGGCAAGCAAATTGTGAGAGAAAGCGTAGGCATTGGGCAAATGTTAGAGCCAAACCAAGTGAGAGCCAAAAAATTTTGACTTGCCAAAACTTTGACAAGGCTAACATTGGTAGCAAACCAAGCATGCTCTTAAGACGTACAAAATTGAATACACAAAAAAACTTAGAATAAAGAGTGAGTTGATGAGAAAATCACTGAAAACCAGCATACCGCCATATTTGTTTTCAGTATTCCAGATGGGTAAGGAGAGCATTCCAGTGAGCAAATGCATTCCAGTTTAATCACTATCTCATATTACTGGTTAACTAGAAATTTAAAAAATTTAACTTGTACTGCCGCAATGTGTGGTTAGTTTTCAGCCAGCATTTATTTGCGAGGACCCAGAGTGACTAGAGAATATATGTAATGCGAAGTAACACAATGCCAATTAAATATTAACAGTAATCTATTGGTTAGCTGCATGCATGTGAAAGGATCCTGTACATATGTACGAGTTAATTGCAGGCCTAAAATCAAGAAATACAAGACAATGGATAGATATGAAGTTTTGTTAGAAACATTAGCACAAGTTGCATAGGTCAATTCAACAGATTAATGCAGCAACGGGAGCAGTTCAGATAAGCAAAAGCACTGCTCATACTCCATTAATTTTTTTCCCACTTACTATTTCAAAATAAATAACAAAATGGCTATTGTACGGAAGTACATAAGCGAGGTAAACCTTGGTGTCGATTTACATTGGCAAGGGCAACCATGACATGGTTGATGCTGTTCTTCGTGATATGTCGTGAACAAAGATAGAACCAACTGTTGTGACCTTCAATGCGAAAATTAGAGCCTATATGAGGAACGATGAGCGTGGCACAGCATTTGAGTGGTTCCACAGGATGAAATTGCAGAACATTGAGCCAAATGAGATTACATATTAAACAAAATGGCTATATCTACTGTTTTTACATCTCAGGCTGTTATGGACGTTGGAATGAGTTTGGAGGGAAGAGATACAAGAACAAGAGGGAGTAGTGTGTTACATGGTCCACTTTGCCATTTTGTTTCTGTACAAACAATACATTCCGGTGCCACCAAAATGCATTGTATTGCTAGGATTATCCTTAATGCGAGAATTACTTGAAAAATCGTTCTTTATCTTGATGGGATCCAATTTCATTGCAGGGTGAGGACCCAAACTTGTTAAATCAATAAGGGAACCATAATCTTGGCATGCCTCCATTACAGTGTCATATGATTTTACAGAAAGCTTGGGCCCTTGGTTGCAAGCCCTCGTATACATCTCATAGGCAGGTTTTGGTTTACCATCTTGTACAAGAGCTTCGATCAACACCTGATATGTAATCTCATTTGGCTCAATATTCTGCAGTTTCATCCTGTGGAACCACTCAAATGCTGCACCACCCTCATTGTTCCTCACACAGGCACTAATTATCGCGTTGAAGGTCACAACAGTTGGTTCTATCTTTGCTGACAACATATCACGAAGAACAGCATCTACCATATCATGGTTGCCCTTGCCAATGTAAATCGACACCAAGGTTGTGTAGGCGTGCAGGTTTGGATCGATGCCGACTTTGCGCATGTGCTTCCAGACTCTTAGCGCCTCGTCATACAACTTGCCTTTCTCAGGTGCGCTTAGCAATGCTCTATAGGAGACTACGGTCCCCTTCTAGACAGCTTATGGGGTGACTTATGGCCCCAGGAAGCCATAAGCTGTCTAGAAGGTAAAGTTTAGCTTGAGTTTAAATTTTAAGCATTCTTTTTTTCTGTTGGTGGGGGGAAGCCTCGTTTTTTGGCTTCCCGAGCTTCTTCCAGCAATTTTTTCCTCGAATGACCATTTTATCCTCGCTACTTCACGTTATTTACCCGCCACTGCCACTGAGTATATATTAAAAAAAACTCACCGTTTTTCCCCTCACCCTCACACCCGTCCTGCCCTAGCCCGTCGATCTGCCCCCATCGCGCCCCTGCCCACGGCCGGCTCTCGCCGGCCGCTGGCCCCGCCTCCCTCCGCCTCCCACTGCCGCCGGCCGCTGGCCCCACCTCCCGCCGCCTCCCGCCGCCGCCCTCTGCCTCCCGCCGCCTCCCTCCGCCTCCCTCTGCCTCCCTCCGTCTCCCGCCGCCGCCGGCCGCTGGCCCCGCCTCCCGTCGCCTCCCTCCGCCTCCTGTCGCCGCCGGCCACTGGCCCCGCATCCCGCCGCCTCCCTTCGCCTCCCTTTGCCTCCCGCCGCCGCCGCCGCCGCCGGCCGCTGGCCCCGCCTCCCGCTGCCTCCCTCCGCCTCCTCTGCCTCCCTCCGCAGGTCCTCCCGCCACAGGTCCCCGACTCGGCTACGTGGCCACCCCACCTCCTCGCTCAGCGTCCTCCGAGAGCAAGTCACCATCGCATCTGCCCCGTGCCGGCCTCCCGGCGACGGCCCTCCCCGACGGCCACCTCTGCCCCAACACCGGCCAACAGGACCAAGCTTTCCGAGGTGCCTTTTTTTTCTTTGTTTTTCTGGATTCAGGTTATACAGGAGATTACTTGGATTCATGTGGAGTGATCAAAGAACAAAAATGATAAACTTTTGATTGATTAGTTGTGAGTCCATGAGCAGACTCGACCTTTCACATGCGGATTCTCTGGGTGTGGCAAGAAGTCTTCTTACAAGCATGGAAGGGACAATCATGAACTGGAAAGAATTAGACAGATGCTCTATTTTTTGGATGCTCGAGCTCACTTCTATAGTTTGAGATATCTGCAGTGTTATTATGCATGTATAGGAAAAGGAAAGCAATATGGTAGAATAGTATAGTTTGATTTATGAAGTTGCCCTTTGCTTATGTAAAGAGGAATTCTAATCATGTTGCCAGATGTGTTAATTCTAGTGTATATGGCTTCTAACATATCATGGTTGTAGCCTGAAGTCATCACAAGTAACAGTTCTTGAAGGAATTTTCTCAGGTTGCTATAGTTTATTAAAGGATAGGGAAATGGTAAAAATCATGAAGACATTGCATTCTGCGATAACATCTAGAAAAACAGAGAGCAAGTGATGTTTTCATTACGTTACCAGCTGAACGTCATAGCAATCAAGCTAGGATTACATCATACATACATGCAGCACTCAAATACAATAAACAAGGTGTTTGTGCTTGAGGAGCAGCACTCGCATTTCCTTCGTTTACTTTCATGGCAAAATTCTAGAGACTGATTCTAAACACATGAAATTGAGACTGATCTGTCAATCGCTTGCTTGGGTGTTATCGCTTGCTTCCCTGGGGTCATCTTCTCGAAGATCAATCGTCAAAACAATATGAAAAATGAATGAAGCGATAGACCTAAGCATAATTTTTCCTTGACCTTTTGCATATATGTTTAGTGTTCTGGATCTTCTACTTGAGCTGATCATTGCCATGTGAGCTGGAGCCTTCTTGCATGTATGCTGGATGCCTGCATATCAATTTTTAGAGAACTCCTAGTTTCATTCAATTCAGCATGGGCATCTTCTCTAATAGATATCGCTCATTTCTTTCTTTTTTCAATGATAAAATCTCATGTGTATGCTGTTGTACACAATTTTCAGCAACTAGTAAAAAAAAGGTGTGGGATGAAATAAAAAATAAGTAAATATGTATGTTTCTTTATTGTTTGCTCTTTATTAAACTGCTGCCAATTATTGAATAGATGGATAAAGGGAAAACCGGAAAAGCCACTTGGGATGCCATTGCTCATAGAGTTTTTCTTGACATATGTGTGGAGGAAGTACAAGCCAATAATCGGCCGACCCAATGTTTGAATAATGTTGGGTACGCCAATTTGATAACCAAATTCAATGAGCGCACCAAAAGGAAGTATGAGCGCAAACAATTCAAGAATCGATGGGAGACACTAAAAAAACACTAACATATGGAAGACATTGAACCAACATGCCTCCGGTCTAGAAAGAGATCCTGTCACGGGTACCATTGAGGCTAGCGATGATTGGTGGGAGGCAGAGATTAAGGTATGCATATTTTTGTAGTACTTCCATTATATCTTCGTTAATTAGAAAATTCATTTAGCACTCATGTGGTCTTGTATTAAATTGCAGAGATGTCCAGAAGCAACCGAGTTTCGGGTTGCTCCACTTGATAGCGAGGATAAGATGAGAATACTTTTTGATGCTCATAGTGTCACGAATGAACATGTAAGGGTACCAGGTGCAGCATCTCAAGCTGCACCAGTAACTGTTGAAATTGAGGAAGAGGATGCAGGATCAGGCTGTGAAGGGTTAGGTTTTGATACCACACTTGTGGGTAGCAAGAGTGGGAAGAAGAGGACAATTGGATATTCACCTAGTCCTGGACCATCAAAAAAGAGAGTTGACAATGATACTTCTAGTGTTATGCATCGCCTGTTAGACATATATGAAAAGAAGAGTCAAAATTCTGTGACATCTAGTGCTCAAGTGACTGCTGATCCCGTGAGAGCGGAGATTGTAGAGATGATGGTATTGGTGGAGAAGGATGGGGCCGAGGAAGGCAGTAATGAATATTTCTATGCTACACAGCTCTTGAGACATAAAGAATGGAGTGATTTCTTCATCACTTTGAAGACGCCACGTGGAAGGCTTGCATGGCTCAAGAGGACATGGGAGGCGGAGCAAAAGAAGCATTAGTTCCATTATTTGATTTGAACCCTTGTTGGTTATGATTATAATATTTGCTTTGGACCTATATTGGTAATATGTAATGTCATTTGCTTTAGACCTATGTTGGTAATGTGTAATGTCATTTGCTTTAGACCTATATTGGTAATATGTAATGTCATTTGTTTTGGACCTATATTGTTATTTGTATTGTCAATTTCTTGTGAGTGATACTTTTTTGCTTGTTACGGATATGTCATTGCTTGTTATGGACTTATGTTATTCTACTTTGTTGAAAAAATGGTAGATGATAGAAGATTCAGATGATGAATTCATCCCACTTCTTGCAATGGCATACATGTTAGAAACTAGCAATCCAGCTCCAAGAAGGCCAATGAGACTACCTTTCATGACAGGGATCTAGTGGGTTGAGTTGAAAATGCAGGATCCAAAAGAGTTCTACGATATGTTCAGAATGAGGAGGTCAGTGTTTCACATGTTGCATGAGACCTTAGTGAACAACTATCAGTTAGAGTCAACTCCTTTCATGAGCTCTAGAGAAGCATTAGCACTCTTTTTATGGACATATGGGTCACCTCAATCTAATAGTAATGGCGCTGATAGATTTGAACATAGTGCATCTACTATTAGTGTCAAATTTGGTGAGGTTTTGAAGTACGTGGACCGCATGGCTCGTGATTATATCAAACCAAAAGATCCTGCTTTCACTGAAGTTCATCATAGACTTCATAAACCAATGTTTTTTCCTCATTTCAATAATGCTATTGGAGCAATAGATGGAACACATATTTCTGTGACAGTGCTAGCACATCTCAAAGTGAGTCACACGAATAGGTATGGTTATACTAGTCAGAACATCATGGCAATATGTGATTTTGACATGAGGTTCACTTTCGTGGTTACTGGATGGCCTGGATCTGTTCATGACACGCGTGTATGGTCAGATGCTTTGGTTGAATATGCGAATTATCCACACCCTCCGGAAGGTAACAATCTTCTATGTGAATTTTATATGTTTAATTATCACTAGTTGCTTCAAATATGTGCTTATTTTTCTTTAACTGTAGAAAAGTACTATCTTGTTGATTTGGGATATCCAAACCGAATTGGCTATCTAGCACCATATAAGGGACAACGATACCATATACCTGAATTTCAACTGGCAGTTTCAGTTGGGATGAGGGAGATCTTTAATCATCGTCACTCATCATTAAGAAATGTCATCGAAAGGTCATTTGGTGTTCTCAAGATGAAATGGCATATTCTAGGAGGCACACCAAGCTATTGAGAAGCAAAAGATGATTATCTCGGTATGTATGTGTTTGCATAATTTCATTCGTGATAGTGCTCTACGAGATGAGCATTTCGAGAGGGATGAGCGAGAAGAGTATATTCTACAATACGGACCACCTCCTAATGGCGTGGCAAATGCTGCGCCCCTAGATGATGGGACTATGGGGCAAATACGCGATGCCATTGCTATGGGCTTGGTAGCGTGAGAGGGAATATCTACATGATGCGTTGTTATTCGTACTTTCTACTTTTTTGTTGGATAAAAAATTAGTGTGCTTCTATGTGCAATTTACTTTTTTTATGGCAATTTGATAATTTTTATTTATATTTTTATATTTTCATATCTCATTTATGTGTTAAACTGCGTAAAAAACACATGAAAATAGTGTTAATATCATTCAAATAGCAAACAAACAAGACAAATGGTATTATAGACTTTTCACAATCCACCGCTACCTATAAGCTAAAATCTCAGAAGCCGTCTAGAAGGGGAAGGTGGGGCTTATCAGGCTTCCCCACACCGCAGCTTCCCCACACCATTAAGCTTAAGCCGGCTTATGCACAAGCCAAAGCCGTCTAGAAGAGAGCCTACGTCTGGTTTCAATCCCCGATCTATCATCCTCTTGAATATGTCCACTGCAGCAGAAGTTTCGGCTGCTCTGGAGCACGCGAGAAGGACGCCGTTCGACTCTCTGCTTCCGGGTTTCAGGCCCTTCTCCTGCATCTTGTCAAGCAGCCTGACACCCCACCTCCAAATGCCCCTTCTCTTGGCAGCATTGAGTAGAACGTTGAAATGTGACATGATCAGCTCATATGACAGATTGTTCGGCTTTGGGCCTTTCTCTAGCAAATCCTTGTATATCTCTAGAGCTGCCCACCACTTTTTGGCCTACCACTTTTTGGCCTTGCCCATCAGCCAAATCAGATGGTTGCACACTGACAAGCTGATCTCCCCATCGCACTCGCAGATTCTGTGGTATAGCTCCTTGGCAATGGTGTAAGAGATAATTGATGATATGCCCCAAAGTTGGGAGGCGTTTGATCATTTGCCTCCCCCCCCTGAGAATGACGGGTGGGGTCCGGGGCCACCCGTCATTGACACAAATAGGGCAAATCATCAAACGACACCCCAACTTCGGGGTATATGATCAAAAGTCCCGTGGTGTAATGCTCCTCACCCGTGCACGCCCACACCAGACGCTCGTAATAGCTCCTGTCCGGCCTCACCCCAGCTTCATCCATGGCAAGCAGAACCTTCAAAGCCGCACCAGCCGGATTCTCCCCACCTGCAAGCAGCCGCCGCATCGCCATATGACATACGCGAACAGCCTGCTTCTCATACTTAACAAACTCTCGCTCCTAATCTTCACGACTCCCCGTCAGCTCACCCTTCCTGTACCTCTCCCTGAGCTTCACAAAGAACTTGAGCGCGGCGAACGCGTCGCCGGCGCTCTTGTAAGCCGACATGACCGTCGAGTATGTCGCGGCGGTCGGCACAAGCCCACGGTCCTCAATGTCGTCGTACAGCTTGAAGACCTCATCAATCTTGCCTTATTCCACATAAACGGACATCAGGGTGTTGAAGGTCACGATATTTGGGGAAACCCCCTGTGCTTCCATGTCTGCAAGAACATCCTCGATCCTCCCAAAGTCCCCACAGTTCTTGACCGCGCCTAGCAGGCAATTGTACACGAACTGGTTGAGGCTGCCTCCCTTCGTCTTGAAGTGCTCCACGACGGCGAAGGCGGCGTCGAGGCGCTTCTCCTTACCGAGGCCCCAAATCAAGGAGGTGTACACCTGGAGGGACAGATGTTCGCCCTTCACCGATAACTCCACGTCATCGACCGTCTTCGCGTCCCGTAGCAGCGTGGCGACCGCGGCGACGTCGACGCTCCCTCCCCTCCTCGCCCTGCCGTTGCCGCCGCCACCGCCCATCGCGAACTGCGGAGTCCTAGGACGGAACGCGTCATGCTCTGAAGTTCTTTGACGACGATGAGTACGGAGATCGGGTGTACCTCGGCGGCGAACCTGCGGGAGCGGTGGGGTGACGCGGACGATGCCGCCGGCTGGAAGAGGAGGAGGGAAGTGCGCGGGTAGGCGGGGTTCTGTGGACGGCGAGGAGAGGGGAGGTGACTGGCGGTGTGGAAGACGGCGAGGGAGGAAGCCATTGCCGCCAAGGTGTCCGGAGACTCCGGACGTTGGTGGCCGCGGAAGTTAGAGAGTGCTATCTGCTTTTATTTTCTTTTGATGTAAGGGCTATCTGTTTTCGGTAGCCACAAGTTTTGGAGAGTTGGGAGTTCCCGGTGCCGCCGACTCCCCTGGTTGCGCTTCAGTCACAAGAAGACTGCGAGGCGTTAAGACCAAGCATCCATTGCAATTGCAAATCCGGTATTGACTGGGAAGATCAAAATCCATTGCAAAGAACAAAATAAAACATTTGAGTTAATCCTCTCTTTTAACTGCATGCAAATAAGCTTAATGGAAACACGTTCTATGTATGAACTAATCTTAACAAATCCAGCAAAGAACATCGAAACATTGCGATCAGCACTAAGCAGAGCATAATGGCTGTTCATGTTCTAGAGCGTTGCTACACCACTCCAAATTCCCAGGATATGAACAGATTTATCACTCAATAATGAGAGACAGATTAGTGCACGTGTTATCAAGCACATTATGCTAGCGGCACACCACTCCCGTAATGCTCCATCTCACCTAAATTACATAAATTTTTTCTACTTTAGAGTTACCTTTCATTTAGATTTTCCTTAAACACAAATCCGCGCGGTTTCTCAAATTATTCCAATCCCAATCGAGAGGTTTCCAACCGGCAACCCCAAAAATAACTCAAGAAAACTCAGGAAGGGGAATAGCGAGCTGAATTCTTTGCATACCATGAGGTTTTTTTTATTTGAGATCCCCGTCGCTGTTGAACAAGGAAGTTTATTGAAATAAACGTATCTGCACTTTGCACACGCAAATAAATTGCCAAAATCAACTATCGACCTGTCGAAAATCCACACGCGGAAAAAGTGTGTAAAAATTTAGAGTCCATTGCAAATGACTAATTAGAGTCTCACAAACTAAAATTAGAATCCATCGAAAATGACGGATTAGTCTCAGAACAACTAAAGTTCTACATTTAATCCCTATTGTTATCAGGGATTACATTCAAGCCCAAGGGATTACATTCAAGTCTAGATGCTTTCCCAAAAAAACATCTGCATACAACATCTCACAAATTCTGCAATCATGCATCCCAATCCATACATCCGCTAACAAAATACTAACGATGATTCTGCAGTCAAAGAAACCTCCACCATATTTGGACAGCGAGACGACATCTGCTCCTGCATGCATAAAATAAAATTAATTCACAATCACATAAACAAATAATCAGCAACAAAAAGTAAGAGCAAAGTATAAATTACTAACCTATGGAACAATCTGAACTTGGGCTCCAACACCCATGGCAGCTAGCCGCTTGAACACCCAGTATAAGAACTACAGTAAGAAAACATCAAATCAAACACAAGCTCACAGTTTATTAGCACACAAAAAAAGTAACTAGATTTGTTACCACAGGTCTACGGAAGGAGTGAGCCCAGAGCAAAGTAAACATGATCGCAGCGAAGGAAGTCATTGCCCAAACCCCTCCACCATCCTTGGCGAGGAAAACTGCTAGCAGTGTGGCGAAGCACATGACGTAGAACACCACACTAGCCATGAAACTACTTCAAGCCAAGTTCGTCTTCCGCCAATGGCATGAGCCATCGCTGCAGCATACAGCGAGTACGGGAAGTACCAGATTGACAGGTACAACGGGAGCTGCCGATGCCCATTGGTCACCCCGGAAGCAGCTGTGTACGCAATGGTTGTTCGAAACAGCGTAACACCGATTCCAGAACTGACCAAGTTGTTGCTTAGATACGTCAGAAAATCCTCTAAGCTCTAAAATGTGAGAGCAAAGACTCATGTTAATTTCTAACAAGACGAAGACAACACGAAAATTAACAAAAAGAATAGATTTTGGACAATACCCTCTCACGCAAATGAAAAGGACGCTCAGCAGCAGCCTCATCAGCAGCTCCCTATGTGGCAAAAATATTATGAGCCCAGAGGTGGAAGCGAGTTAAAAGGAAAGTACAGAGCTTGCAAACAGTGGCGGGCCAGGATTCTGCGGATGTGTACTCAAAATAAAAAACTATTCAACTAGGAGGGGAACGGCATACGTAATCCCAGTCCAAAAAGAAATCGTCAAATGTTTTCACAACTTTTAATTAAACGTTTGTACATCTATATGTTTTAGCACCATACGATTCATGTACTTTCACATATTTGCAGCTTGTCAAAAGAATTTGAGGGCTAATATAGGAAAAATATTGTAACATCTCTTTTTTGTTAATTAATACTATGGCTAATGAAATTGAGCAAAAAATAAATTCTTTTACTCTTGATTACGTCATCTCATGCGTACATGTAAAATTACAACAAAATAAAATCCTAATGAGGCTAAATTAAGAAGCAATAAAAAGTTACAACAAAAAATAATGAGTAACGAGATCTAATATTTCTGTTGAGATATAAACAACCCAAACTTCACATGTGCGTATTTTTAGAATTCTTGAGTAAGTTTTATATGTGGCTTAATGCAAGAAATAATTCTATAAATGGTAACAATAAATTACTAAAGTGTTGCGAAATCGGTCCTAGCCATGCCGATCTCCCCACTAGGCGACATGTGGAAGCGTAGATTTATCCCTATAGCATTGCAGAAAAGGCAATAAGAGACATGGCGTTTTTAACGTGGTTTAGCCATTAGGCCTATATCCACGGGGCATGACTACGAGCGCACCTCCCGTTCATAACTCTCTTTCAAGTTGCATGTCATTGGTTACATATGATGCCTCTATTTATAGGAGGACCGGGTTATAGGAGTTCGAGACAAAATCCACCTTATCCCTACTACAACTCCAAGTCCTAATTCGTAACCTAACTCGCATAACTTCAACAAACTCCACCTTGACAAATATGTCTTTCACCACCTTGAAGTCGTTTGATGTGAATCTCTGTGTTATCTTAGGACTTGGGTCTTTGCTTTTGTAGCTCATTGACCGGAGCCACCTGACGAGACTGACTTGGCCTTAGACCTGTCATCCTCCACTGCAAGTGTCGCCATGCCTGGCACTTTAGTGACTCCACCTGCAATAACATATCTTTACAGCTTGTAAAGATTCTTTGTAGTCCTCCTTCCCTTCATCACAGTCACCTTGTTTTTCTTGATCCTTATGGTTTTCTTATCCCTGTCAACCTTGTAAACAAAACCATCATCATGAAGAGATCCCAGCAAAATCATATCCTTTTTTACCTTGGCATATGTCTCACACTCCTGAATAGCTGCTCCACGGCATCACTTGTCTTGATTTTGATGTCACCAATCTCGACAATGCTATGGTTCATGTCATCACCTTGATAGACTTTACCAAAATCACTAGACTCGTGCGTGTTGAACCACTCCTTGTTTGATGTCACATAAAAGGAATTTGGTGAATCCAATATACATGTTGTTGTAGACTGATTATCTGAAAGCATGAGCACATCACAAGTATCATATTCACTATTGTCACCTCTCACAGTCATATTGCTGCTTGCTTCAGCCTTGTATTCTGGATGATCTCTCTTCATATGTCCCTACTCCTTACACTTGTAGCATTGCGGCCTATTCTGATTCTTGTTCTTCTTCTTAGACGACCTACCCGCCTCATGTCCCTTTCTGCACAAATCACCTTTGACTAGCAAACCTTCAGCATGCGCATGTGAGATTTCCACTGCATTGTTCTTTCTTCTCAGATCCCGAGCCCGTCGCAGTAATCTCCTCAATCTTGATGATTCCTTGTTGTACGTCAAAGTAGTGACCAAATGCTCATAGGATGGTGGCAATGAATACAAAAGAATTATGGCCTTGTCCTCATCATCAAGCTTCACCTCTAGTCGCGCTAGGTCTGTGACCACTTGATTGAAGACGTTCACGTACTCCACAAGATCCGACCTTTCTACATTTTCAGCTCGTACAACTTTTACTTCAAATACAACTTATTGATCAGAGTCTTGGACATGAATTGAGCCTCTAGCTTTTCCCATATTCTCTTTGGCGATGTCTCGTCCATCACATGATACATCACCGTATCCAACAGACTCAGCTGTATGGTCGGGCGCCCTGAATTTTAGCTCCTCCAAAGTATTATCGTCCATCTTCTTTGGCTGGACATTCTTCAAAAACTTGGACCAGCCCTGTTGTGCCAATAGATCTTTGACTCTTGTCTGCCACAAAACGAAATTGGTAGTGCCACCAAACTTCGCCACCCCGAACCTTCTTGACGACGACATGTCGCCTCTCTCGAATAGATCTAAGTATCTAACCTGAATGCCTACTCCCTATTTGATCAATGTCACGCTGATCTCCTCCTCCGAACAAACCTCCTCCGAATCTGAGCGCTCCTCTCCTTCGGAACTTGTGCTCTTCAGGTTGGCTGTAGGCTTCAAACTCTTGAGATCTCGTGCCTTGAAACCTCCCCCAGCCCCTGCTTATATAGCGGTCCTTGGAACCTCAAATCCAAGCCAGACTCCTACTTCGAGTCTCTTTCCTTTTAAAATTCAGAATCCAACTTGAATTTGATAAAATTTCAGATTTCCTCTCGAAATTTGGCTCAAAACTGTGCCTGGGCGCCTCCTAGCCCCTTTTGGGTCGGCTGCAGCCCTCCCCGGGCCTCTGCAACCCAGCTAGGCATCTCGGCCACGCCTGTAACGACCCAATTTGAGCATATGATCAATGACGGTCTATATGAAAATAAAGTGGATAAATTCCACCCCTTTTTAGTGTATAAATATGCATTCATATTAGCTTGGCTAAAAAAAAACCTAGAATTGCAGCACAAAAACAACTTTAAATAAACCTGTGACACCAATTTCGGCCAAACCTAATCCTAGTAATTTCCTAAGCTCTAAATACCTAAGAGAAACTTCACCAAAAACTTTCAAGCTAATTGAAGTTGATATGAATATTTAAACAAATAAATTTCTGAAGTTTTCGTTCTCGGACAGAGATGAAAAATGCTAATTCAATGAATCTCCCCTTCTCCAAATCTTGTGATATTTCATATTTAAGATTTATTAATACTAAAAAAATCATATGAATTTCTGAGAAATATTTAAAAATTATTTGGAATACTTGTAGTGCAAACCTTAGTTTGGACTATATTACTTTAATAATTGTCACGCCCAGATTTGCCCGAATTTGATTTCAAGCATATCATCGCATGTAGCTAGGGAATTTACGATAGCCAAAGACTCAATGCACCGAAAACCCGCATACACGCACTCCAGTCAAATAAAACCCTAATGCTATAAATACCATAAGACGACACACGCACCGTATACATCGGAGCACCCACGGTACCTCACCACCAAGTAGCCCTAAGCCGAGATGGATGACCTACCGAGAGTTCTGTATACCCTCCACCCCTTGCCACACCCAGAACCCTAGTTCCAGCCCTGGATTTTCCTCCCTCTTATTTAACCCATTATTCCCTAAAAACCCTAATCGCGAGATCTACCGTTCCTCGGCTTGCCCAAAAATTCTAGAATAAATCATGGGACAACCTAACAATATACTTAACTCCGATATGACATAAAATGATAGTACCCAGTTCAAAAATGTTCGTATGCAAAACAAATAAACCTTAAGAGTAAAATCAGCATTGAACTACAACCCATTAAAATAAGTTTCCAAAATTGCTAATAAATTTCCACGACAACCTTCACATCTCCATGAGCCCGAATATGTGAAAACATAGGCATGCCTAGTTTAAAATTTTGGAATGACCATTATCGAACACCCTCGTTAAAAATGCCGCGGCGCATGAAATCTTGAGTAGCTTCCAACCGACCGTTGTCAAAGACCTTGTGAAGCATTTTACCATCCTCGCCAACTCATCTACACCAATAGCCCTCAGGGACAGCTCCGCGTTTAGTCCCGTCCAGTGAAAACCTACCTTATGGCACACGTAGAAATCGAATCCCTCGTGCATGCACTGCTCTGTCGGTGCCATGTTTTCCCTATCTCCTTAGACATTTGTTTTCCCCAGCACCAGTGACAAGGATTGACATCTCGGCCACGCCATTTCTCCCTTGGCACGCCCTTGCCCCTCGCGTGCACGTTCCAGCTTCCTCCAGTGCCAACCCGCAGTACCATTGAGCAGCAACCTCTGCACGGCCAGTGCATTTTCAGCACCACGCGACGAAGACTCACCGTACAATCTCGCCGGAGCACAGCACAACACCCTCCCCATAGCTCTCTGTTTTGCGTCGCCACAGCCTAAGCTCACCTCTAAACTGACCCATTTCCACAACCGAGCTAGCCACGCGGCAACACTGCTCACCGGTCAGCCGCGCGCGACCTCTTCTCAACTCCCATCAGCTCCGCTGTATCGGATGCTCCTCGGGACTCAGCGCACGGCAAGACCGGGTGAGCCCGGCGGCTGTCCATCCTCTCCCTATAGCCACAGCGCCATCCCGAGCACCCTGGTCAAGCTCTGTCTCTAGCAAATGGCGGCCACCATCAGCTCACCAGGCCACCAGCGTATATAAGGAGCTGCCGAGCCGTTCCTCGCTCAATCCATCTTCCCCAGTTTCCTTTAGCTTCAGTTCCTTTCCCCGCTGCCCAAGCCATCTCCATTCTCACCCGAACCCCGCCCCGATCTAACTCCATTCCCCACCTCCATCCCAGGCAACCGAGCTACCAAACTCGCTTTAGCTAGCTCCTGTCCCGAACTCAGCGCAGCTGTGCTCCGAGCCGAAACCGCAGCCGAGAACTCACCCAAGCCTTAAACCGCTGGCCTTCGAACAACCCTAACCGCCGCCGCCGAAATCGCCGCCCCCTGTCCGAGCTGCCGACCAGGACGGTCGGGTTCACACCCAGTCCAAGCCGAGGCAGGTAAGTATGCGATTGAGTGCTTGGGCCGAGCGGTCTCTGGCCCATGACCGAGAAAGGCGACC
This sequence comes from Stipa capillata, assembly GCA_019208055.1. Lineage (NCBI taxonomy): Eukaryota > Viridiplantae > Streptophyta > Magnoliopsida > Poales > Poaceae > Stipa > Stipa capillata. The sequence goes on from JAGXJF010001476.1 coordinate 85,402, forward strand.
GCGCCCTACCCATTTACCGCATTCTCCTCTGGAAAGCGTAATCAGCTGGTGAAGAAGACATAAACTTCTCTGAAAACCAGATTTTCGTTAAACCTAAGCCGGTTCTACACTAGTTCATTCGGTTTAGGGCCAATCCGCATGGTTTTACCAACTCCAACCCCAGTTCCAGAACCCTTGAGCTATTTACAAACTTCTGGTTCAAAAATATTTTAAATGTCTAACATGTTTAAATCAATAAGTGGAGAAGATTAGGTTTAGGGCTTCCCTTTTTAACCCCTTTAAAACCAACATATGCATCGGATATACGTCATCCTTTAGGGCAGCCAAAGTAATTCCTTCAACCAACATATTGAGACACCAGTAGCTCAATAGGTAAGTGAATTTGAAATAAAACCTTAAGAGCATAAATTTCATTTCATTCAAAAGCCCCATCATTTTGTGCGACGTGTGTACGGTATCTCTTGTAGGCGTAAGTGTTGAAAACCCCAGAAAATATCATCGTTATCTGCATATCATCATTGAGTCATGCAAGACTTTTGAGTTTTAATTGGAATTGCTCTTTTTGCTTCTTACTCGGGTTCTTTCGGCGCATAGTTGACGGAGCGACATACGTACGCCAGGAGGACTCAGCACCACCCCCGCGTTCGGAGCAAGAACAAGAACTGCCAGGCAAGCATCCCCACTTTGATCATGTTGAATCCCATATGTGCGAAGTTATGACTATTTTGTTTGCGAACTCTGCATGCTAAGTGAGTAATACCGATATTTTATGTAGAAATAGATATGCCCATTAGTTGCATGATACCTAGGTCTGAATACCCCACATTTGTAACCCTAGGTATATTTATCGGTTGTTTCACGACCGTGCAGATAATTAAGGCTATAGGTGTTAACCGCGCTTAGCCCCACTATAGTTAAAAACCAAGTTTTGAAACAAGTTTTATAAAACCGTTGGGATATGGGAAACAAAACCCTCGGGTAGCATGTGCTATCCGAGGTGGTTTTTAAAGGAAAGGATTATCAAAACCCAAAAGAAAAGAGGAGATGGTTTCGATTCGGGTAAGAATAATAAGAGATGTTCGGGGATGTAGAGCATCGGAAGGAGCCATGTTCGTCTGGGACGACATGGGGTCGGAAAATGGAGTCCTACTCGAATCAGTTAATGACCGAGCCTAAGTGCCGCTAAACCGGTTCCTTACCGTACGTCCACATGTCCTTTATGGGAAGGACTTGGCTTAGTACCCCGGCAAGTATTAGGGTTTGGACCCGTGGGAAGTAAGAGGCTTGTGCTAGGTGTTTAAAGTCCTAGAGATCCACCTACGTCGGGCGTTTGGGTGTTGATGCGATACAAAGGTGGGGAGTCCCACTTTTGGTCCGGGACGCAAAAGTTGGGTCAACCACCTAGCGGGTCCAACTCTGGTATAGAAGCGGGCGAAGGTCTCGTTGTAACCACCCTGCCAATACACTTCGTTTAGTGTATCCGTTAGCGCTCGGCAACAAGGGTGAATTTACATCTTGTGGGTAAAGCCGTACAACCTCTGCAGAGTGTTAAAAACTATTCGAATAGCCGCGTCCTCGGTTATGGACATGAACTGGCAAGGCCACACACTGGTTAGACTAAGTTTTGTTTGCGAATGATGGGACATTGGGATTAAGGATGTGGGCATGACGTGTCCACAGAGTGCAATTTATGCTACATGGCTGGTAGCAAGGAATTGCTGGAAGAGGCGCCAGTCGTGCTATCCGGGATAACACGGGCTGGGCCTGAATGAGACTCACTGTACTATCCAGAATAGTGCAAGCTGAGCGTTAGGTGGAGAAGCTAGACATACTGCCCGGGGTAGTATGGTCTGAGCTGTCTCGAGGATCAAAAGAAAAGAGGTAGTCGGGTCTACCTCAAGAGAAATTCTTTTCGCTTTACTTTAAACAGTTTTACTAAATTGCCTTGAATCTACTATTCGTGTATTTAAATTAAGAACTTACTTTTCCACACAACAACCAACTTAGGGTAGAGCTATTCCTTGATATATTCCCCGCATGAAATATTTCCGTACACTCTTTTCCTGTGGGTAGAGCTATGATGATAGTTGCCTGAGGGATTGGCATATTGATGGGTCTATCTACGTATCTTTTATGTATTTCCGCTGCAAGACTTTGAATTCGGTCAATAGGCCATATTATGTTAAAAATTCTAAATGGCTTGCATTGTAAAATATTCGGTAATGTATGACGACGTTATCTAGTTCTTGTGTGTGCCGGCTACTGATCCAGGGACCGGTACAGTAATCACAGGAGCGTTTCCGGCCTTAAAACCCGAGGCGCCACAATAATCAAATGTAGTTTGAAGTATGACATTTAAGTCAAGAAATTTTTTGGATATCATATATATTATCAGGAATCTTTGTGAATTTTTTTAATACTCTGAAAGAAGATTTAAATCTATTTTTACCCAACCTTAAATCTAAAACCTATTTTTACCCAACCTTAAATCTAAAACAGAAAAGTAAAACAAAAAAAAAGGAAATAAAAAAAGTAAACAGAATACCCCCTCCTCACCGAACTGGGCCGTCTCAACCCAGTTCTCCTCCTCTTCTTTGCTGATTTGGGCTAGGGCCCAAAAGTTCCCCAACACGGCCGGAGTCGGTGTCTTGCCCTCTCCCTCCTCTGTCCGACGCCATGTGTACGGACGCACGTCCGCGCCCGAGCCTCCTATAGCCAGTGCCGTCCGTTTTCCTCTCTACTCAAGGTTCTTAAGCCCTCAGTAGCTCCGCTTCCCCCTTTTTTCTTCCCCTCTTGCTCATCCCTTCGCCCCCTCTTTCATCCCCCGTGGGATCTGGAGCTCCCCGCCAAGGGAATCGCCACCACGGAGAACCTCCCTTCCCCAAGTCCGGCGAGTCCCATCACCGTTGCTTCCCACCACCATGGTTGGTTCTCCTCCCCTCCGCTGGTTCCATCATGTTCTCTGCACATTTTAGGAGCCGTTCTGATTTCTTCTTCTTCCTCCCAAGCACTGGAACCAACCCATCGCCGATCTCCTCCACCGGTCATCACCACCATCGGGGACGTCTTTGCCTCCAATGCCGATTGGAGTAGCCGAGGAGTCCTGAAGCCTCATGGAGCTCATCTGAGTCGCCCCCACCCACATGCCGGTGCCACCAAGCTTAATATCGCCATCACATCCACCACCGGAGCATCGCCGCCATCGCCTTCACCTCCGTCGCCACCCTGTTGCTAACCTCGGCCTTGGGCTCATCTATCACGGGGTGGGGTTCCCAATGGATGTGCTCCCTCTCCTCTCCCTTTTCTCCCCGGTGTTCCCCGTGCTCGCTGTCGTCTAGCCCTGCTCCACCAGAATTGTGCCGCCCACCACCAGTCAGCCCGGTGTGTTTAGATAGCACGGTCAGACCACAACTATTACAGTTGCAATGGTTTAACTGTTAACTGTAACGGTGGAAACGGCTGGGCATTAACTGCCGCGTTAACCATTAATTAAGTTTAGACCTTCTTTTAACATGCTAATGATTGCCCAATTAAAACACTATTGTGAAGTTATTGGCTAATGATTGGTTAATTTAATTAGTTACATTGATGACAGTCAATTGTAACTAATATACTCCAACTAAGTACTGTTAAGACGACTTAATGGCCCTAATGATTAGTTAATCCACTAATTAAAGCACTGATTGCATGCTATGTCAGGTTAAGACAAGTCTTAATTAGTGTTCAGCTTATTTAATGCACGAGTATGTAATATGAATATCTTCTCAATGACATGTGGGACCATTCTATGCATTCTATTTAAATAAAAGGGTTAAACATATGAGAACATGACATGGTGGACTCACATACACATAACTAGAAAAATAAAAATAGAAAATAGTACTTTATGACTTTATGACCCCACATGTCATAGGGTGAAGAAAACACTAAGAAGAAAGTGGAAATCCTTAGAGAATGACCGGTGGACCCCGTGTCACTTGAGCAGTCAACATTGACTAAGGGACGCACTTGTCATTCTCAGAGGCCAGGTTAAACTTGAGTGTAAAATATTTAAAATAATTTTCCTTACCGAGAAAAAGACAGAAAATTGATAAAACTTCAAAAATCTGCAAGAAATTCATATGGACTCCAAATGAGGTGATTATTTTTGTAAATTCATATTTTAAGGTGTAAAATTTAATAAACTAGGTTTCACCATGTTACTATTATGAATTTTTTTGAAATTCAAATATGTCTTTAAACCTAGTGTTCCAATATGAAATTTCAAGAATTTGTACTAACTTCAAATGGAACATGTCATATATAAAAATTCATGGTTTAATATGTATATCACCATGTCATCATTTCCATACATGCTACTATTATGAATAATTTTGAAAATCACAAATTGTCCTCAAATTTGACTTTCAAACCTTAAAATGGCTATAGAGATCTACAGTCCAAATTAAATGATTCAAATTGCAGTAGCTTCATAATGAAAGTTCCTACATCTTAGGATGCATTTCATGCATAATTCCATATTGGTTCTTGCTGGTATTAATTGGATGTCCCCTTTTTGTCGTTTTCTGCATTTCGGTGTTTTCGTCGGTAGAACCGGGCAATGAGAAATTTCAAGAGGGTGATCGTCAACTTGAACAGGGGTATTCTCAGCTAGGGAAGCTCTGCAAAAGCTCGCTAAGATTTCTAATTGCTTGAGTTTTGGTTATGGATAAGTTGTGTGTTGCTTGATTATAATTTTCTATCGATGATGCTATGATTGTCTTACTAGCATGAGTAGGACTTGATAGCTTGGGTCATGTGATAGAGTTGGACTTGGGAAGTAGGGAAGTTGGTATGGTGTGTTCACAGGTGAGTCGAAGGTTGAGGTCCATATGCATCCCAGTCGTCCTCTAGTCGATTCCTGCAGGATCAAAGGTCGAGGTGGCATATGTACCCCAGTCGTCCTCCAGTCGATTCCGGGCATGTAACACTACCTCGTGATCTTTGTTATGTCATGATTCAAAGGTTGAGGTAGTGATTACCCTAGTCGTCCTCTAGTCGAATCCGATTTTGAAACTATTGGTTAGCTAAGTCTTGGTTGACTAGCTAGATTATGGATTGGAGTCTTGTTTGACTTGTGGTGATAATTGTGGATGAAATATGGATGAATTATATATGTTTGCTGATCTGAGATGATTTGTTTATCATGCTTAGGAAATGTTTCTACTGTATTTGTTCACGTGGATGCTATGATTAATATGTTGATGATCCCATGTTTATGTGATATGTTGATTCTTTTTCATTTCTATGCTTAAGTTAATTGGGATGAGCCTACAAAGCATCTTGCAAGTACGGAATTCGTAAATGTTGTATGTGAACCTAGCGAAGGTGACTACTTTGATGATGAAAATACTGTTGTTTGATGCCTAGCTTACTTGGGTTTTGTACCTTAGGGCATGTATAGGTTGTGGGTACCCTTTGGAGATGGATATATGACCATCTCAGATATTTTAATATGTTTCCACTGCCGTCCTTACTTGTATTTTGGTTGTGTTGATCGACCTTCCAGTTAAGTTGAATGTAAATTATGTGCTGCCCCGAGTATGGGATGTGATATATATCTCTTGTACTGCTTTCTGTAGAAGTTTTGTTGTGGTATACAAGTTGTTCTCTTAGCTGCCCATACACCATGCGTGTATGGTTTGAAATGTATGGGCTATCGGTGAAGAGTTAGGATGCATTGGCTGGCTAGACAGGGTATGAGTGATGGTACCGGGCTCTCGAGCGACCCACTTTCCTCCGGGCTAGGTTAGAGTGAGGGTATCATTGCTGGGCTCCTCCGAAATCGTTGTGTTTGTCAAACGTTGGAATGATGCTGACAAACATGGGAATGACGCTAAGTCTTTACAAAATTTCAGGATTTTGTCCAACTTCGGTGTGATGTTTGCTTTTGCTCGGCTTGACCAACGTTGAACGCATACAGCGCTAATAATCGTTGGTGCGTTGGTCAGGTGTCAGACTACTTAATCTTGGGTGTATACGACGCAGTTACCGGATCACCAGTTGAGTAGTTGCTCGAGTATTTCAGCGTTGCATCAAGCTCTAATCGAGCGTAATCCCGGGGTCCTGACAACACCCCTAACTACCTGGGCCGCTGGCGCGCCAACGGGCCACAGCAATGCCCCGCCTGGGCCGCCAGTTGCGCCTGGGCTGTGCCCTGCCTTGGCTCGTGCCCCGTCGGCGCGCCTCGGGTCGGCCTGTCGCGTGCACCTAGGCCGTGCCTGGTCGCTCCGCGCCTGGGCTGCATGCCAGGCTGGCTGCTGTTGTAGCTCCCATGTGCCGCGGCCAATGCCACAGCGGCCGTTGCCATGCGCCGCCTCACGCCGCAGCGTCCGCGGATGCTTGTTTAACAACCTTTTTTTTCTTTGCTCCACCTCGCATCAGATTCTCCCATGAAACTCCCATGTAGATTTTGACGCCTTATAGAAGCGGTCTTGCACAACACGCTCCAGGCTCTACCTCGCCTTGTGGACGCGCCATCGTCCTTTGTCTCGTATCCACTGGATTTCTCTGCACCGTCTCAAGATCAACCATCGACCTCGTGCTCTAATACTACTTGTTGCGAAATTAGCCCTAGGCACACCGATCTCCCACGAGACGACATGCGAAAGCATAGATCTATCTTGAGAGCATTGCAAAAAAGGTGAATAAGAGACACGATATTTTTAACGTGGTTCAGCTATTAGGCCTACATCTACGGGGCATGACTATGGCGCACCTCTCCTTCATAACTCTCTTTTAAGTTACATGTTGTTGGTTACACAGGGTGCCTCTATTTATAGGAGATCTGTGTTACAGGAGTCCGACACAAACTCCACCCTATCCCTACTACAACTCCAAGTCCTAATTTGTAATTAACACAAACACATATTTGACACAACTTCAACATTAAGGAAAGTAAATAAATGATGGGCATTGGCAACCTAATCCCTACCATGATTAGAATAAATTACAAGTATGTGTAATAAGTCCTAATAGTAGTCAAAGTATACTACTAATTATATGATTAAATAAGCGCCTAGCAAGTAATTAGGAGAGGGACTATGCTGGTAGCCTAATCCCTTTTCCTTTGCTCTTATCCTCTAATATGTCCACCTCTTTGGTTCATATGCTGCAACCATCAGCTCAACTCTCCAAGCAGCATAGTCACTTGTCACTTTTCCTTCAGCCTTATCCATCTCTTTTTTTTGACAACTAAAGATTTTATTCAATCCACAGAATTTTTATAGACATGATACAAACTGAAGTGTGCAAAACTGCAAATTGAGGTTACTTAGAAGAGCTTTAGTAGGGCATATTTCTTTGTTATGTGCTGATCCTAAGCAAGCAAAGAAGCATTCTCCAGCATCATGTAGGTTGTAAGCATCTTGAGCTAACTTGTGGGCTGTCTTGTTGCTTTCTCTTTTAATTTTAAATACTCTGCAATGCATCGCTTCCGTGTTCTTGATGAACTGACTTACATGGGACTTGATCTTCCAATGACCTGGATGTTCTTGCAGATTCCTTCTTGCTGTTGCTTCCGCCAATGTTTGGTTATCTGTTAGGAAGTTAGGCTTCTGAATCTGCATTGTTCTCGCTATAACCGAAGCCAATTCCAACGCCTGAGCTTCAGCCTGCAAAGGAGTTCCTGCTTGCGAGATTGCCTGTATGAAGATTGCCTTAAAAGGCTGATTCCCTGACCAATGAAGGAGTAGTCCCAGTCCTGCTTTCTTCGTTGCACCTGCAAGAGTAGATGAAGCAGTGTTTGCCTCCTTCCATGCTGCATCAGTGAATAGATTAGGTCCTTTAGCGAATCTTTCCCTGTCAATCTTGACAGAAGTTAAATTCTGAATTTGAGGAGTGGGGCTGTGATGTGTTATTGCATTGCTTTGATCCTCGATTTGTTGAGCACTAAGCAATGCCTTCGCATCTTGAATAACGTGCAAAGGATTTGAATCTTTTCTGTTGAAAGTAATGCCATTCCTTGCTTTCCAAATTGCTCACATTATAAGCCAGATCATCGCTCTTTCGTGCTTATCTGCAAAAAGAGAAAACATATAGTGGATAGTTTCCTGTACTGTTTTATATCCTTGATGAACTAGTCCTTCCACCTTGAGCCTGAAACATGAAGCAAACCAGACCCTGCAAGAGTATTCACAAGCAAAAAACAGATGGAAGTCATCCTCATCTAAACCACATCTCTTGCATTCCTTACCTACATGAGATGATCTTGCTGCCACCCTTATGCTAGTTGGAATAACATTTCTTAGAACTCTCCATCCAAAGACTTGTACTCTTGGAGGAATAAAAGAATTCTTCCAAACATCCTGCATGACCGAGCTAACTTGCAATGAAAAGGAATTACAATTTGCTCTAGTGATAGTAGAAGCACGAGGTTTAAGACACTTGTAGACACTTTTAATCGTACAGATTCCTGTAGGGGTATGTTTCCAAACAATGGCATCTTCAGTATCATCATGATTTATGGTTATATCTTTTATCATTTGACATATATCATGACCAAAAAGTCTAGATATTAAATCTAGGTTCCAAGTTTTTTTGTTTGGAAGCCAAAGATCTGAAATAGTAGCAGGATAGATGAAATCTCTATCTTGAATTTGTAGATGATATTTTTCCATTCAGCAAACCAAGGTTGGGACCAAATAGAAGTATTGCCTTTCGAAATTTGAAGAGTACATGCATTAAGCAGAGGGTCTCGTACCTTTAAAATGGAACTCCAGAAAGCTGATTTTGGAACTTGGCTAAATGCTGTCTAAAAGGATCCATTAGGAAAATATTTGGCTTTCAGTACCTGAGAAGTGGTGCTTTCTGGGTTTGCTATTATCCTCCAAGCTGCTAAAGATAGTAATGCTTTATTAACTGCTCCTAAATCTCTTATCCCCAATCCTCCTTCTTCTTTGGGCCTGCAAATTTCTGACCAAGCCTTCAAATAAAGTGGTTTAGTTTTTTGTCCTTCCTGAATTCCTATCCACCAGAAATCTCTAATAATAGCAGTCAACTTAGCAATAGATTTTTTTGTGAACATTATATTTGACATATAGTAAACAGGAAGGGAGGAAAACACATACTTTATAAGGGTTAATCTGGCAGTATGAGAAAGTTTGTTGGCTTTATATGTGGGCAACTTTGCTTTAAATTTATCTAAGACAAACGAATAAGCCGTTGATCTATTTTTCGAGGGAAGGATTAAGGGATGACCAAGATGCACAGTGGTGTTATCCATCTCTTTAACAGGGAAAATATTCATGATGTTAGTTTTATCTTGTTGAGAAACATTAGCACTAAAGAGAATAGCTGACTTAGCCAAATTTGGAATCTGACCTGACGCATTACAGAATCTATGCAAAGTATTCCAAATGGTTGAAGCTTCTTGCTGCTGCGCAAACATATCAATTCCTTCTCTGTCTAATCTTGAGCACGTAACACCTCAATAGAAATGTTCGGCCACCTCCCTTCGTGTCGTGGCAAACTGTAGAGCAGTAATATCAATACTTTTTCCCTCCATCCTTGCTTCTAACCAAACCAAAACGCCTTAGAAAAGGTTACCATGTTAGCAACTAGCTCCAACTCCCTACAACTGCGAGTTCAGAATCAGGGAAAATGGCGACAAGTTATCCCCCAAAAAAGAAGACCCATACCCGGTGTTCGGGTCCACTCGACCCGTATCGTCTAGGTTGGCCTTGTAAGATAAACGAGTCCTTAGCGATTCCTAGAACACCGACTAGTTTCAAAAATTCTATGTATAGATACCAAAGATAAGTTTACATATAAATCATTCTTGTTGCCTGCAAAGTTGTCGGCTTGCATCTACATTGACCTATCCCCACCTCCAAGTGTAGCACCCATACGACGAACATGCCGGTAGTATGCCGTTCAGGGTACCTCTACCTAACACATGCACACAAATAAGCTAGAACTAAGAAGCCACAGGGTAACTGGACCTTGCAGAGGGGGCTCCAACCATGGGGGTGACACAAACAATTGCTTAGTTTTCTTTCAAGCCGTTTATAGTTCAGTTATTAGTTATTCTTTGTTGACTGCCTATCCGATTTTTCTTGTCTGATAGCCAGTCGGGGGCTGGACAAATACAGGGTACTAAGAGAATTCTTCATAGCACGTCGTACAAAGTGCCTAAGTTTTTCTCCACGCGAAGGGAAGGGATTCCGAACTGCGACTTCGCGGGATAGAGGAAAGTCCCTTATTGTGTCTACTAGCGCCTGGAGGCCACTGAGCCTCCCACTCGACTAGACCTAAGGCTAATCGACCAAAATCCCCGGTTAGCAGCGACGTCTTCTGACCTTGGTCGAGGAGAAGAGCTAAAGTATAGAGAATCACATGTTCGCCGGAACCACTAAGAACCAGGTAGTCGGCAAGGCCCACCAACTAGCTTCTATAGGGAAACTCCAATAATTCTAGCTCTATGTGGCACTAAAGTAACTAATGACAGCATGAAACATGAGTGATCGTGTATCTCTCATCACAAAGAGGAGTTTTGAATTGCAACCCTGCGGGACAGAGGAAAGTCCCTTATCGTGTCTACTAGTGTCCGGAGGCCACTGAGCCTCCCACTTGACTAGACCTAAGGCCAACTAACTAAACTTCCCGGTTAGCAGCAATGTTCTTTGACTCGGGCTAGGAGAAGGAGCAGAAGCACTAAATATCACCCACTATCGCTATCCCTTAGTGTCACGTTCCCGACAAGTTTTAAACATCTAGTTCATACTCACAAAAATTAGATAAAACACCCATGCATTAATCAAGAGAATCTTAACCTTTATTGAGCAGGTGGAGTACAAGGAGGCAACAACACCTCCAACCTATCTACGAAAGCTAAAGCGGTGTCCTTCATCTCCTCGATATGCCGCTCGGTCTCCGACTCGGTCGCCCCGGGATGCTCGTCTCGAAGGGCCCCGATATCAACTTTCGGGTGGCAGGCCTTGATCAATGCCAGCGCCATCGCCACCGAGTTAGAGACCCTTTGCCAGAGTTGACGCGAGATGTGGACGACTACCGTCAGCTGGAATTCGCACATCGCCCGAGTTAGCTCGCCTACCCTCAAGGCATAGCCTCCCACTGGTTGGACCTCAACCCCGACTTCACAGGGCCATCTCAAGCAGATCCAGGGCGAAAGTCAGGGTATCCTTTCTCGAGTCTATCCAGGATAAAGCCGCCCGAGTCTTTGACAGCTCACTGGCAAGCGTGACGTTCTCTGACTCTAGCGCCGCCTTCTCAGCCTCCAGCTTCACCGACCGGGCCTTCTCCAACTCTAGCACGGCATCTGACTGGCCTAGCTGCTTCTTCAGCCTCTGGACCTCTGACTGAAGAGTGTCAGTCCCAGACAGAGTGAGCTGAAAAACGGAGGTCAGTTCCAAAATTAACTACTCGATGTGTTTACCTCTAGTAGGGGCACCACAAGCTTTGTCGCACGGAGTCCATCTTCAATAAGCGCCTGTAGCTCTGGCGGCAACTCGGATGCAGAGGACACCTTAGCCCCTACTCCTGTGGCTGGGGGCTCGACCTCCGCCCTTATTAGAGGATCAGCTTCGTTGGTGCGGGGCTAGGCGAGCACCAAGACCGGGGGCTAGACGACTTCCACGTCGGGATCATGAACTACCACGAGAGCCCCCGACAATGGAAGGTCATCCTCCAGCATGGCATCGATCGACTCCACCGCGGAACTCTCCACCCTGCAAGTAGCAACTTAGATAAGCTCCTAGTCCGGGAAAGGAAGAGGCAACAAAAAAAGATCTTACCTCACATTCTTCAGGCGGCATGCCATGTTGATGTCGTCCAGGCTCAGGCCACGCTTCCGAGGGGCGCCCTTTATAGCCTCTGTCTCCAACTCAACTGGGCCAACCTTGGTCAGACCGACGACGGACTCAGTTCCGCAGACCAAAAGGGAGGGCCTTCGGGAGGCTGGAAGCACAGCTGGGGACAAGGTCAAAGGTGTAGCCGGGGACGGAGTCGGAGGAGCCGACATTGACAGAGCCTTGGGGGGCAGCCCTACGATGACTAGGCTGCTACCTTTAGATGGCTCTGGCAGTGAGATCAAGGTGCCGAGGATCATGACATCATCCTCCTCCTCGACCGGTGCCCCCGTAGTCTCCGCCTCTGGGTCGGGCATGCCTCAACCCACACGCTGCAATATCCTCGAGTACTACATTATTACTTAGACAGGAAAAGAGGAACTTATAATAAACATATGGAGAAAGCATTCACCAACAAGACCTCTCTATGATCCTTGGTGCTCATCTTTGAGACTGGTAAGGGTACGTCGACAAAACCCTGAGGAGGACCCGACTCAAAAAGGAAGTTCATTCAGAACTGGACTTCCGAGTCTGTGAGAACTGCACACAAAGGTAATCTAAAGATAAGGAAGTCTGATCCCGAGTACGAAGAACAAACGAGTTAGGTGTTACCTTTCTCACTATCCTGGCATGGGTTCGCTTCGTCAGAGTACTGCCAGGCGCCCGAGATCCTTGAGCGCAAAGGGCTCAAGTGTCGCTTGATGAAGTCCTCGGAGACATCCCAAGCCATCAGACCTCACGCCTTAAGAGTGGCTATCTTAGAGATGAAAGTGTAGAGCCACGTGGTCTGAGGGGGCATCTCCGACAAGACCGCAGTCTCGTACGGTGCAAACCCCCGATAACTAATCTTCTTGGGTGGAGGCAGTTGGCAGAACCACGTCTTCTTCCATCCCACTTGTGAGATTTTCTTGGCAAAGTCGAGATACTCCTTCGACTTGTCGTCTCGTTGTCCGAAGACCGCACCTCCGATGACTTCATTCAGTCGTCTCTTCAAAATGTAGAAGTGCCTGAAGAGGTTGAGGTGGGGACGCATGCTGAGATACGCCTCGCATAGATGTATGAAATGATCAGCGTCAACATCGAATTGGGATTAAGATGGATGAGCTCAACACGGTGAGGAAGAAGCTCGACGGGGGAAAACGGAAGCCGCATCGAAAGAAGTTAGCGAAGGTCACCACCTAGTTGGTGACCGTGTTGGGGATGTCCTGACCATCTGCCAGCATGCAAGCCACCAGGGCACGCGGGGGGAGCACCTCTAGGTCCTCCAACTTGTCCAGAAACCCTTTGTTCACTATTGATGTCGTCCACTTCGGCATTACTTGTTTGTGACCACCTTCAGAGGCGGATGTGCTCTCCTCATCAATCTCCTTTTTCTCACCCATGGCTTAGCCCGTGATGGGGTTGAGAGGTACGGGCAAGAGGAGGAAGACGAAGTTGGCTAAAGAATTGCAAAAGGCACAAAGCGCTATGAAACTAGGAGAGCAAGAAGGCGTGACATCTACAGAGTACCACAGGTCCTTTATAGGATAGGACCCAGCAAATCCTGACTAGCCTTACGACGGTTTCAAGTGCTGCTCGAATCCACGATCTTTGCCACCACGTCCTGTCACATTTAATCGCGCAGTAACTTTCGATGCATGCGGGAATGGTTAGCACGAGGATCTAGGAAATATAGGCGCATGACTCTGACAAACATGCTGTGAACTCCTTATCTCAGCACGATAGTTTCCTAAAAGGGGAGATTCTTTCACCACTATGCATAATTTCTGCCACGATGGTTCAAATTTTGGAAAACTCGCCAGATTAAAAGACACTTATTCATGATCTACAGACTGAGGGTAATGTCTGTTAAAGCTACCCAGAACTCCTAGTTGGATGAGAGACCCACTCGGGGGCTCCTAGAGCCACTTGGACGGACTTGGCACCTCGACGAGCATCCTACTCGGAAGCTTAAGAGATAACTTGGAAACTCACCAGGTCGAGATGTTTTCCCTCGGCAAGGTTACTTTCTTAACCTGTCACAACCACATTACATGTACTGATGGGGGGGCTTGATGACGAGTAGTACAATTCTGTAGTATATAACGACGGTATCCATATACAAATACACAAAGGCATAAGGATACCCTGAATACCCAGAGTAGTATCTGCTTCGGAGGGTGTCTCTAGGATGATAAGGAAACCACCCACAAGTGTCCAGGACTAATTAAACAAGGAAGTCAATCCGATGTTTAAGTATGATATGAGTCCTACTCGAAGACAAGTCCATACCCAGTACAACATACCCTCTTTATAAGGACCCCAGGACCCTGCGGAGAGGACATGGAACTTTGGATAGTTAGAAGCCTAGCCTGAAGACCTTTGAGCGAGTAGAAGGGAAGACCAGCCTTGACATCCACCTCTGATTAGTAGTAGATCTAATCTAAATTAGCTATACCCTTTGTATTTTGTCTTGAGATCAATATAAGAGACACATGATGTAGGGTTATTATCTTGAGGGAGCCCCGAACCTGTCTAAAATCTCTGGTACTTGACAGATTGGTTCGAGGAGTCCATACCCCTACTCTTTTTCTCACCACGTATTACGTAAGATCGACGGTTCACCAACCGTCGACATATATGCTCCTCGAAAAGTCATGAAAATAACCCAAATAAACATAGAAATTCAAATTTAATTATATGTGAGTCATGTGTTGACTTTGACAATAGTTGTGATGAATATCTTGCCATCTTATGAGGAGTTGAATGTCCGGTTGCATGAATTTGTGGTTTGAATTATTGCAATGTAATTGTTTGATTGAGTTTCTCAATTTGTCTCAAGGAAAAATTGAGTGGATGAAAGATTTTTCTCGGCTGACATGGGTCAAGTGGAAAACTTGTGCTCGCGACGCTTTGCTTGGTCTATTGTGTGCAGGTGCGAGTTGGGTGCGGCGATGGTTCGGCCATATGGACCGGCATGATAGCTTGGAGGGCTGAGATGCGGTCAAGGAGGTGGCGACGACATCGTGCGGCTTAAAAGCATGTACGCGGACGACAAGAAAGCGGGTGGAGACGAGACGTGAGGACCAAGTCAGTGCAAGGGCATTTTGGTAAAAATGTGGAAACCACCGAAGCTCAACCAAGAAACTGCGGCGGCGGCCGGAAGCGGTTTAGGGTTGGTAGCTTAGGGTGAAAGGAAAATCGAGAGGTGGCTAAGCTATTTAGACGCTTTGGGATGCGTGCTAGGTAGTTAGGCCCATTAGGGCATGAGGCCCAAGAGTGAAAGAGGGGGTTGTCCCTCCCTACTATAAATAGATGATGAGGGTTTTCTTAACCCTTGAGCACTTGGATTAGATTTTGTGAGCTGCACTAAGAGAGTGCTTTGCCTAAGATGAGAGGCATGTAAAAACACTAGAAAATCTACGAAAATCAATACAAAGAGATTTCCAAGAAAAGCCATGTGTCTCCCTTTGTGATTGTGAGGTGTTTCTCTTTTTGCTCTTTGGATTTTCGTTCTCCTTCTTCCCTCATGAATTGATTCTTGTTTTGTCAAGTTAAAGAAGGATAGATTACTTCCAAAGTGAGTCTATCTAAGCTTACCCAAGAATCAATCTTGTTCTTCACGTTTTTGAGTTCTTGAGGTTGCTTGAGGGAGAAGAAAGAAATTGGGGTTTTGCATTTGATACGATCGGAGGTTTGTTTCGTGATTGGAGGGATGGATTAGGTTGCTGTGACATGTGAGAGGTTACTCTATTGATTTCATATCAAGAATCCTCACGAGCAACAAGAAATCAAAGATTTCATTTTCGTCCAACTTTTGAGGTGTTCTAGGAAGATCGTGATAAAAGTCATGCCTTGAGACTTTTCTATGAGGATAAACACTTGATTCATAGTCACAAGGCATCACTAAACTCATCCACAAAGTTTCATCCTGTTTGGTTGGACGGATTTTGATTTCTCATACTTCTTTGATTTCACGAAATCTGTTTTTCACCTTTCCAGGCAAAAGTCGGAGTCTCCGAGTTTCAATCTCGGAGCCTCCGAGTTCCACTTCTGTCCTTATCCTCTGGGAAAAGTCAGAGTCTCTGGGAAAGTCGGAGTCTTCGAGTTTCAATCTCGGAGCCTCCGGGATTCATCTCTGTCCTCCCTCTTTGTCAAAATCGGAGTCTCTGCGAAAAGTCGGAGTCTCCGAGTTTAAAATCTCGGAGCCTCCGAGTTTCCTTTTTCAGGCAGGAGTGCTTCACTGTTTCGCCCATAACTTTTGCATCCGAACTCCATTTTCAGTGATCTTGTACTCGTTTTAAAGCTAACGACGAGCTCCACGTCGTCAATGACTTTCTAGGGTTTTTCCGCTGCATCTTCTTTGTCATTTACAGTAGTATCTCAATTGCTATCTGTATTTGAATTTGAAGAAAAATTTGTATCCGACATTCACCCCCCCTCTGTCGGGAAGCCATCGATCCAACAAGTGGTATCAGAGCCCGGTCTCGCTTCTCTATAAGCTTTGACCGGCTTTGCGAGCCATGGCTTCCCACGGATACTCGACTCGTCCTCCTGTCTTCAATGGGACGGGACTGGGAGTTCTGGAAAAATAGAATGAGAATCTTTATCCAGTCAGAGGGGCTTGCTATTTGGAAAATCATCGAAACGGACTTTGCTCTTCCTGCACAAGTGACGGCTGTAAATCAGGTTGATGTTGAAAACAATTGCAAGGCCATCAACTATTTGCTCTCTGGTTTGGATAGGAAGGAGCATGAGCGGGTTGCTCATCTCGATACCGCTCACAAGATTTGGTCGACTCTGATCACCTATCATGAGGGGTCCGACCAAGTCAAGATTGCTCGAGCGGATCAATACAAAGTTGAATACAATCGTTTTGAGCAACGCTCTGGGGAATCGATTTCAGAGCTTTTTGAGAGATTTGAAAGGATTGTGAACAAGCTCAGGAGTGTGGGAGTGAGGTATTCTGACTCAGAGATGGCTAGGCATGTGTTGAACACATTAGAGCCCGCTTTTGAAGTACGGAAGATTGCCATCCAAGAGTCCGCCAATCTTGCCACTCTCACACTCGATCACCTGTTCTCCAAGCTCTCCACTCATGAGATCACTTCGGAGAACAGAAATGGTTCAAAGACCAAGACTTTGGCTCTTGTTGGGAACACTTCCTCGGATCCATCGGGGATAGTGTCTCCTAGTGTCAACTCTGACACTTGCATGATTTCTTCTTCTTCTGGACTGTCTCTTGCAGCCTTGTCTTCTTGTCTGATGATCAGCTTGAATCTCTTCCCGAGGATGAGCTCGCGTTATTTGCAAAACGCTTCTCTAGGGCATATAAGAATGTGAGAAATAGGAGAAGGAAATCCTCGGACATCACCTGCTATGGATGTGGTGAGAAAGGCCACATTCGATCCGAGTGTCCCAATCCTAAAGAGAGGAACAAGTTTGCTTCTAAGTTTCAGGACAAGAGAAGGAACAGCTTTGGATCAAGGCCCAAGATGCGTGAGGCGGAGAAGAATCTTCGTCGAGCTCTCGCCGCTTTTGGAGATAGCGACAACAGCTCCAACTCTTCTTCATCTTCCTCTTCCTCAAGCGAGGATGAACCAGAGCCGCCCAGGCACAAGAAGAAAGGGAAGAAGAAGGTAGAACATGGCTTCACCGGCATGTGCTTTATGGCGAGATCCGAAGAAGAGAGCGACGACGAAGATCTTGAAAGCGATGTAAGTTGCACCTTCGATGAGCTCAGTGTTAGGCATGATAAACTGCTTGATATGTTTGATGTGCAAAATGATGCCTTGTTTGCTTCAATCAAGAAATCTAAAGATCTGACTAAGAAAGTTAATTCTCTTACACTAGAAATTGCTAAACTGAAAAGTAGTGATGATGAGTGTGCTAGTTGTGATGTTTTACACAAAGAATTCCTTGAAGCTAAAGATGCTCATGCTAGTGTAAGTGAATTGCTTAAGTCATCCATGATTGAAATTGATAAACTTAAGTCGAGCCCTTGCTCCTTTTGCACTTCTAAGGATGATGACTTAGACTCTCTGAAGAAAGAAATTGACATGCTTAAGGCTTCACATGCTAGTTTGCCTTCTTGTGGATCTCTAGGATGTTCCTCTAGCTTAGCACCTCTGAATGAGTTGAATGAGATGAAATTGTGCTTCGCTCTAGGTTTCATGTTGCATATATTTGTCATCCAGGAGCTTATGGTCTATAAGGACAATCTAGCCAAGCTTAAAACTGTTTATCTTGCTGGTTGCATTGCTCACTCATTTCATGCTAATGAACTCAAGAATGCTAAGAATCAACTTGCTAGCATTAGTTCTAAGAGCACTCAAGAATCTTCCCCATGTTTAAGATGCAAGTATTTGGAAGGTAGAAATAAAGAATTGAATCAATCTGTGCTTGAAATGAGAAGACCAGTGTGTGATAAATGCTCTGAACTAGTTGAAGAAAATCAGGACCTAGGAAGACACATCTCTGAGCTTTACAGAAAACTCACTTTGGCTAATGCTACTGCTTCTAAGCTACCTGTTGATGTTTCTCATGCTAGTTTCCTCTACTTGCACATTTTGCCATGAGCTTGAGAATGATGTTTCTGCTATGCATGCTGCATTTAGAGAGAGGTTTAAGAAAACAGTAGCTGAAACATGTAGCATTGCTTGTGTGTCTTGTGAGTCTCTAAAACTTGAACTAGGAGCATACAAAGAAAAATATGAGAAAGCTGTTAGAGTGTCAGCTTCAGGAGCTTGTCTTACATGTGCTCCTTTGCTTAGGGAAGTTGACTACCTCAAGAAAACTTTGGAGAGATTTTCTGGAGGTAGAAAAGAACTTGACATGATCTTAGACAAGTCTAGAGTTAGCTCAGGCAAAGGTCTAGGTTTTAATCATGTGGAAGAAAATAAGAATCATCCTCCTCATCCCATTGGTTCTCTTGGTAGAGGCTTGATTGCAATAGCTCAGGGGGAGAGGGGAACAGTGTTCAAGTCAGGTGGCTATCTAGGTTCACCTCTTAAGGACAAGAGTGCTTCAGTTTCAGTTGGTGCTACCTTGCAGAGGGTAAAATACCAATGCACTCACTGTCATAAGGATGGTCATCTTGTTGAGTTTTGCTTTCGACGTCTCAAGGAGGAGCGTCGTGACCGTGTTCGTGCTCTTAGGGGTATTCAACGACGCAACAATGCGTTGAGTGCTCCTAAGACACACACGAGGCCTCAACCTGTTGAGGTTTCTGGTGGCTCTAACAGGCGACAGGGTTTAGGTCGCTTGGAGTCTTCTCGCCGTCCTCTTGGAGGTGGCTCACGTGCTCCGGTGCGTGACATTCCTCCGCGGCGCGCACTAGGTCAGGGTCGTAGAGTTGTTCATGATGTTGCATTGCATGCTAATCACTCACGATCTTTTGTGCCTGTTCAGCGAGTGACTCAGTACTGGATTCGAAAATCTTTTGCTTACTAACCCCAGTACTGAGTCCACTCGTTTTCGGTCTGTTGTGTAGGTTGGTGTCATATCCCGATTTTCCAAAACCCGAAAATTAGGGCCAACAAAAACTTTTTGCATTAATAATAGCACTCGCTTAAACGAAACTAGTTAAAACCTCGTCGTCTCTCTCGTAACTCTAGCGTCGATTGGTTCATCCTTCCTTTCCGACGCGTGTCCATCTCCCCACCGATTCCAACCCTATGACCCCTGATGTAAGGCGACACCGTCTCTCTCTTCCCCGTCAGACTTCCAGCATAATCACACATACACACCGTATACGCAAACCCTAATTGTCGCCTCCTCCCGACGAATCGATCGAAACCCTAATTGGCAACATATGCACCCATACCTCAGTCCAAGAAACTCTAACACCCTAACACATCTTATATGAGGTGTATATCCTACCTCATCTCGAAATCCTAAATTCCCGCGAGTTCCCATAACTTCTTGCCACCTTGCCACGCATCCTATACATTGAAACCCTGACACCATCATCTCCTGGTTCTTATCATTCGCAGTTTCCCTAAAAGTTTTACAAAGCTCCTGGTGACAATATCCCTCTTCGGAAGCCATGTTAGATCCTCAGCTCCAGTTACCTTAAGGAACAGTTTGAGTTACTTTTGAGTTTGGCTGATGCCCTGGAATGTAAGCCTCAGATAATTCCACAAGGATTTGGAGAAACACAATTGAATACATATACGCATATAAGTGAGCTCACAAATTAACAAGTGACGATCCCCAAAACAAAACTTCCTAGATAGTTTTAACATTAGTTAGGACATCCTTGGAACTTAATTAGTAATCAAGGACTTAAGCTTCAGGAAAATATTCCAAATTTTGGTGGGACCTCTTATATAGAACCCATAAGCAGTAGTAAAAATCATGCCACTACTGCTTAGAAATCCTCACTAAAGATCAGCTGAAGCTCCAGTGGAACTGTACCGTTTCCGCAGTAGGAACATTCTCTTTTCCTGGTTAAATGTCCCCAAAAACGTACCAACCGACACCACCTATTCCCTCTACCATGTGGACCCTCTGCCCCACACGTCAGCTCTTGGTTTCCATCTCCTCCTTCCTCATCCCCTATCCTCCCACCTCTGCTATACAATGCCAAGACTATTCCTCTTTGAACACGTATCACTGCCACCCAAGAATCGATGCTGAATCAGTAGCAGCCATGGCTGGATTCCCGCCGTTGTTGGCGTCGACACGCACCCTGGCCATGTGCACTCTGCTCTTTGCCTTATCCCCTTCTCCCAATCTCTCACCCCCCTGCTCCTCACTTCCCCATTGCTTTTCACCCGAGCTCCACTGCCGAACTCCCTCACTCCCCAAACTTCTTCTTCTACCAGCCCTCAATCCGAGCAACACCTCCTGAGCTCTTCTGCTTCACCACCGAGCTACTCCCCATGACCTCTCACTCGAGCTTCCCCTATCCAAGCTGCTCGAGCCCTTCTTCCTCCTAGTTTTTTTTCCCAAAAGCTCCTTCCTCTCTCTTCCTCTAGTCCTCAGAACCGAGCTACCCTATTCCCCATTTTCCCCTTGCTCACCATTCCGCCAGCGAACTTCCCTCTCCTTTCCCCCTGTTTCCCCTTGCCGCATGCCGTTTCCCCAGCACACCACCGGTGAGCCTGGGACAGGCCGCCCCAACCGGGGAAGACTCCCTCCGAGTCCAGCTGCCTTGCCGCCTCCACCAGGAAGCCGCCAGATCCGCCGCATCCCAAGCTCCGGCCGCCTCCCTGAGCTGCTGTCCCGCCGGCGAAGCCACGCCGCTGCCGTGCCCCAGGTCACCGCCCGCCTGCCCAGATCTGCCGCTGTGAACCCGAGCTCAGTTCCGGCCCGCCGCTCGCCACGCGAGAGAGCCTTCAAGCCGCCGCCGGCGCAGGGGCCCGCCGCCGTGAGGTCTCTGCCGCCGCCCCTCTCTGGAAACTCCACCGGCCAACCACCTCTATCCCGGGCTCTCCCCACTCCGCCGCATCCCCATGCCGCCTTGGAGCTCCAGTCCAGCGCCGGCTCACCACCAGTGAGCCGTGCCCAAACTCAGGCCGCCGCCGTAGGTGCCTCGCTCCCGTCGCTAGCGCCCAACCGCCACCGTTCGCCATTGCTACCTCCGGGTCCGTCGCCGCTCCGTCCATCTCCACCCGGCGCACCTCCGCTCTGCAACGCCCCAGCCCGGTGCCCCGGTCTTCTCTGTCGCCAGCCACAGCTCACTGCCGGAGGACATCGCCGCCGCCCCGCTCGGCAGGCCCGTTGCCTGCCAGTCGACGCCACCGCACGCGCAATCGCCGTCGCCACTGACCTGATCCCCCACAGCGCCACGCCCATGTCATGGCACGACCACCCGCATACCTGTTAGCATAAACTTGCATCCTTCGCTCCCGAGCGAAAAGGAACCCTAGTTGATGCTCGTCCTAAAAAGAAAACCCAAATTGCTTTTCCTCGAAAGGCAAAGAGCATCCGATATAGGCACGTGGCCAAAAACCTCGAAGTAGGGTTTATAATATTCTCGCATGTGTTACCAGAGCATTTCCGTTAGTCCACCAATATGTCCAAACTACCTTTCCTTCTCTGTACTCAAATGTACTTTGGAATTCCAGTAGCCCCATTGAAAAGCTACGGGACATGCAATATCCGCTAGTATCCCAAAGAGTCTTGAATAAGCCCTAGCATGCTAGTATCCGATAAGGAAAATCAAGATTTTGCTAGGAGCATTAAAGCTGCTACTCTAGGTTTTAGAATCTCCCAGTTCTCACCATTACCACCTCCCTGTTTTCAACAAAAAAAAGAAACCATAAAACGCGTTCACTCTAACTCAAGGAAAATCCTCAGAAACCCTAGTTCGATGGAGAGCTCTAAGATTGAAACCCTTCGTTGTAGTAACCTAAAGCATCCATTTCTAGCATTGTAAAGATTCTTAACACCAAATAGCGGGATACACGCGTTATGATTTCATGTGTTGATTCTTCCGGTTCTACGTTCGATGCTCTTGGTTCTTTCTCGCTCCATTTCTTATTCGATGCCTTCCGACGTGTAGATGCAACGCTTCGAGATATCGCGCAGAGGATTCGAACGATTACTGTACCAAGCTCAAGATCAGGACTCGGCTAATATCGCCAGGCAAGCATTCCCACCTTGACCATGTTGAAGCCTATATTTGTTAAAGCTTAATTATTTTGTTTGCAAATATTGCATGCTATCTTAGTATACCGGTATTTTATGCTAGTGAAGTTACGTCCACTAGATGCATGTGCCGTAGGTTTGAAAACTGTTCCCTTGTAACCCTAGGTCTAGTTAGTCGGTCGAGATCGACCGGCAAGGTAGTAGGAATATAAGCAGTAGCTGTGCCTAGACCTGCTCTAGTTAAAACCAGTTTTTATAAAGTTCAGGGGGGTATGGGATCAAAACCCTCGGCTTGTATATACATGCCGAGGAAAATCTTTTAAAAGGAAACATTTGTGAAAATCCCACATGAAATGATGGAGGATTTTGGATTCGGGCGGGAATGCTAAGGGTGTTATGAGGAGGTAGAGTAGCCGGTTGCTACTTGCGGAAGGAATGGTCGGGTAGCCGGTCGCTACCCGTGGAGTTGGTTGATTATGGAGTCCCGCTCAAATCACTTAAGGACCGAACCTAAGTGCCGCTGAATCAGTTCCCCCACCGTACGTCCACATGTCCTTTATGGGAAGGACTGGACCTGGTACCCCGTCTAATACCGGAGCCCGGAACCGTGGGAAGTTAGGGAGAAGTGCTAGTGGATCCGGGAATCTCTAGAGGATCTCCACGGGACTGCGTAGGGGAAAAGCTCTTCATGAGTCTCACTTTGTCGTGGGGGTAAAACTCGGTAGAGTCCTACAAGGTACGTGGAACATGGTCCGACACAAAGGGGGAGAGTCCCACTTTTGTCATCTGAGATGTAAAAGGTTGGGTAGTCCTCCTAGCGAATCCGGCTCTAGTGTGAACGCGGGAGAAGGGTCTCGTTGTAATAACCCTGGCGGTATACTTGCAAAGTACTCCTAGGGTGACCTACATCTTGTGGGTAAAGCCGTACCACCTCTGCAGAGGGTTAAAACTATTCGAATAGCCGCGTCCTCGGTCATGGACATGAACTGGTAAGGCCACACACTGGTTAGACTGAGTTTTGTTTGTGAAAGCTGGGAATTGGGATTAAGGACGTGGGCATGATGTGTCCACAGTGAGCAGTTTAAGCTACGGTCTGGTAGCGAGGAACTGCAGAAGGGGAAACCTAACCCGGGCCGCGAGGCGGTAGCGCGGGTAGGTGGTAATAATTGTTCGAGGTGGTAGATGGAGCTACCGGCCTCAAATTGACGACTGTCTTGCTGGATCATCCAGTACCGAAGGCTGTCCCGACAGAGACGAATTTGATTCCGAAAATGCTTTTGAATCTACTAATCTGTATTTTGAACAAGAACTTACATTTCCGCACAACTTGCAACCTAGAGTAGAGCTATCCCTTGAACTATTCCCTGCATGAAATATTGCCGTATATTTCCTCCTGTGGGAATAGCTTGCGAGTACATTCTGTTGGATCGGTGGCTTCCGACAGAGGGGGGGTGAATGTCGAAGTCTAAAATTCTTTTCAAAATTCAAATACAAATAGCAACTAAGGTGCTACTGTAAGTGACAGAAAAGACGCAGCGAAAATAACTCGACAAAACATCTCAAAACTGTAACAACAGTGGCTCACACCGGTGACACAGCTGTGTCACACAGCTGAATGACACAGCTTGTTCCGTGGAAAGACTCCCAAAAGTTCTTGGTGATGTGGAGCTCGTCGATAGCTTCGAAACGAGTCCAAGATCACTGAATTCCGAGTTCGGACGCAAAAGTTATGACCAAAACAGTAAACGTCCGAAGCAGCAACAGCGGTTCACACCTGAGTCTCAGCTGGGTGACTCAGCTGAGTGTCTCAGCTGAGTTTCAGCTGGGTGACTCAGCTGGGTGACTCAGCTGAGTGTCTCAGCTGAGTTTCAGCTGGGTGACTCAGCTGAGTTTCAGCTGGGTGACTCAGTTGAGTGACTCAGCTGACAGGGCAGATTAGTCTAGATTCCAGAACAGAAATTTCGTTCCAACTTTTGAGCCAATTTAAAATCTACCCAACCAAATTCAACCAAATTTCACAGGGAGATGTAGGAGGGTCTTGTGAGTCTAAATCAAGTGCTGATCTCCATAAGAACTCCTCAAATCAAGACCTTTATCCAATTTCCTCCAATCAGCCCAAGAAATGAGAGAAAGTGAAAACTCAGGGGAAAAGGAAGCTCGTGAGGAATTTTGATCTCAAATCAATATAGTGTCATCTCACATGTCCCAGCAACCTAT
This sequence comes from Stipa capillata, assembly GCA_019208055.1. Taxonomy (NCBI): domain Eukaryota; kingdom Viridiplantae; phylum Streptophyta; class Magnoliopsida; order Poales; family Poaceae; genus Stipa; species Stipa capillata. The sequence goes on from JAGXJF010001476.1 coordinate 110,040, forward strand.
TCCAAGCACCAAACCATAGAATTAACCCCTCTACAAGATCAATCACGAAAATCACTTTTCTTGCTCTTTTCTCAAGGAAAACTCGAAAATAGAGGAGGGAAAGGTTGAATCCTTGGGTATGCTTGGATGGGATCAGTATAGAGATGATATCCCCATCACTTACTTGCCATACCACAGATCAATCCATAAGAAAAGCAAGAAAACGAAAATCCAAAAGCTTCAAAGAGAGAGTGACTCAAAAACACATAGGGATTGAGGAAATCTTTTTGTATTGAATTTTCGTGGATTTTTTCTTGGGTTTACAAGCCTCTCATCTAGGCAAAGCACTTCATCAAGTGCAGCTCTCAACAGCTAATCAAAAAGGGTTAAGGGTTAAGAAAACCCTCATCATCTATTTATAGTGGGGAGGGACAACCCCCTCTTCCACTCTTGGGCCTCATGCCCTAATGGGCCTAAACTACCTAGCACGCATCACAAAGCGCCTAAATAGCTTAGCCACCACCCGATTTTCCTTCCACCCTAAGTTACCAACCCTAAACCGCTTCCGGCCGCCGCCGCAGTTTCTTGGTTGAGCTTCGGTGGTTTCCGCGTTTTTACCAAAACGCCCTCGCACTGACTTGGTCTTCACGTCTCGTCTCCACCCGCTTTCTTGTCATCCGCGTACATGCTTTTAAGCCGCACGATGTCGTCGCCACCTCCTTGACCGCATCTCAGCCCTCCAAGCTATCATGCCGGTCCATATGGCCGAACCATCGCCGCACCCAACTCGCACCTGCACACAATAGACCAAGCAAGGCGTTGCGAGCACAAGTTTTCCACTTGACCCAAGTCAGCCGAGAAAAATTCTTTATCCACTCAATTTTTCCTTGAGACAAATTGAGAAACTCAAACAATCAATCACATTGCAAATAATTCAAACCACGAATTCATGCAACCAAAAGAGTCAACTCCACATAAGATGGCAAAATATTCATCACAAATATTGTCAAGTCCTCACATGACTCACACATTCAATGTACTCACCTGGCTTGTTGATTTGGCCAGACAAAGGAGACGTCAATTCCGAGGAAGCAAGCTCGATCGCGAAAGCTAGGGCGTAACCCCAGTCAGTTGCCTGTCGGGTATGGCATACTGATGGGCCACCTCTCCGTTGGATTTCCGCTGCAAGTTTATAGCCGTTGGGCTACAGGTATCAGATTATCGACCTTACCGGTCTATTTAATTGTTTACGCGTGTATGACAATGATATACAGGTTAACTCGTGTGTATCGGCTACTGATCCAGGGACCGGTACAGTGATCACGAGGGAGTTCCCGGCTTAAAAACCGGGGGCGCCACAGTTGGCCGGCGAGGGTTGGTGAACATGTGGCTCGTTGATTCTGGGTGTTCACGTCACATGACCGGAAGTTCAAAATGGTTCACCTCCCTCAGCAAGACGTCTGGTGATGAGTACATCACTTTTAGAGATGACTCCCGTGGACGTGTGACACACAAGGGCGCAGTGCGAGTCAACAACAACAACATTCTCAAAGATGTTGCCCTTACCCGAGCTTTCAGGTGTTTTACAGGAGTCCGAGTTGATCTTCCAGGATCAAGATGACTTTGAGAGTGGCGTGGGCCGTGTCCCCCACTTCTTAGGCGGCAGCTGTTGGTCCTCCAGTGACTTCTTCTACAGTAGCTGAGGGTTCAGCCCCGACGACTTCTTCATCGGCGGTGGCACCTTCTTCACCGGCAGCTCAGCTTCCTACCCCTTCTTCAGCTGAGGTAGAGGCTGCCGAGGCTACTTCTACTCGAGTTCCAGATGAGCTCGGGGGTCCACATCGCCTCCAGAAGGATCACCCTCCAGCGCAGATCATCGGTGACATTTCTGAGCGTGTAACTCGCTCTAGGTCCATTCCTTCCTCAGAACTTGCGCATTCAGCTTTTGTTGCATCTTTTGAGCCCAAAGATATATGTCATGCACTTTCTGATGATAGTTGGGTCAATGCCATGCATGAGGAGTTAGAAAATTTTGAGAGAAATAAGGTTTGGACGCTTGTAGAGCCTCCACTTGGTCACAATATCATTGGAACCAAGTGGGTGTTCAAGAACAAGCAAAGTGAGGATGGCATTGTTGTTCGCAACAAGGCTAGACTTGTAGCCCAAGGGTTTAGTCAAATTGAGGGCTTTGATTTTGATGAGACCTTTGCACCGGTAGCTCGCTTGGAGGCTATACGCATTTTGCTTGCGTTTTCAGCTTCTAAGAAGTTCAAGCTTTATCAAATGGATGTGAAAAGTGCATTTCTTAATGGTTTCATTGAAGAAGAAGTCTATGTTAAACAACCTCCAGGATTTGAGAACCCTAAATACCCTAACCATGTGTTCAAACTGTCCAAGGCTCTCTATGGTCTTAAGCAAGCTCCTAGAGCTTGGTATGATAGACTTAAGAGTTTTTTGATTCAAAATGGTTTTGAAATGGGGAGGGTAGACAAAACCTTGTTTCTTCTTAGGCGTGGCAATGACCTTCTGATAGTACAAATCTATGTGGATGATATAATCTTTGGTGGCTCCTCTAATGCTCTTGTGTCCAAGTTTTTCTGAGATGATGAGCAGGGAATTTGAGATGTCTATGATGGGTGAGCTCCAATACTTCTTGGGGTTACAAATCAAGCAGACGAAGGAGGGCACCTTTGTCCATCAGGCCAAGTACACAAAGGATCTATTGAAGAAGTTCGGGATGAGCGATGCCAAGCCAATCAATACCCCGATGTCTACTGCAACGTCACTTGGTCCTGATGAAGAAGAAGAGGCGGTGGACCAGAAGGAGTTCAGGAGCATGATCGGCTCCCTCCTCTACTTGACAGCGACAAGACCGGACATCCAGTTCGCTGTTTGCCTGTGTGCGAGGTTTCAAGCCTCGCCGAGAGACTCCCACCGGCAAGCTGTGAAGCGCATCATGAGGTACCTTCGATCATCCCTTGAGTTTGGACTTTGGTATTCATGCTCTTCTGTTCTTGGGATTCGGGGTTTTTCTGATTCAGACTTTGCCGGGTGTAAGATAGACCGCAAGAGTACTTCTGGCACTTGTCATTTTCTTGGCACTTCTCTTGTTTCATGGTCTTCTAGAAAACAATCTTCTGTTGCACAATCTACTGCTGAAGCTGAGTATGTTGCAGCCGCTAGTTGTTGTAGTCAGATTCTTTGGATGATTTCGACTTTGCAGGATTTTGGGTTGTCTTTTGATAGTGTTCCACTTTTCTGTGATAACACTAGTGCTATTAACATTGCTAAGAACCCAGTGCAGCATTCTAGGACTAAGCATATAGATGTGCGGTTTCATTTCCTGAGAGACCATGTTGAGAAGGGTGATGTAGTGCTTAAGTTTGTTGATTCTGAAAATCAGCTCGCGGATATCTTTACCAAGCCATTAGATCCCACACGATTCTGTGCACTTAGAGGGGAGTTGGGGATTGTTCATCCCCATGGGTTGGTTTGAGGGGGAGTCTTCTCACTGTGTATCATAGTGTAATATAGTGCATTTTGCATCATTTGTGATATATCATGTGCACTTTACATGTTCACGAGCTTTGTCTATTATCCTTGATGAAACAATGAGTTCTACGAGTTCGCTATATGCCATATTCTGATTGTCTAGCTCATTTCACCATATTTTGATATGTGTTCTCAAGAATCTGTGATGCTAGCTTAATTGGACAACAACTTGAATTTAAATCTTTGATCTACTGATGAGTTGCCTGCTAGGGAATCCTTTGCTTTTGAATCTGCTCATGACTCTAGTATTGCAACTATGATCTTTGTGTATGACTGGTCAAAGATAGGACTTCATGGTAATCTTGATTAGGACTGCTAGTGGCTTAACATGCCTAGGCTTTTGTGGCTCGGGTCGGAGAATGCTTATTGTCATCAAAAGTCACTAGTCTTTGCTCTACATGCTTGAAATCTATCATATGCTAATGTGAAAAATGCTAAAATAGGGATGAATCACTCAAGGTACTTGCTCGTGCAGGAGGTAGTACTTTGGTTGTGGCTAGTCCAAATAATCATGTGGACTCAATGTGACAAAAGTCAGGATGAATCACTCAAGATACTTCCTCGTGCATGGGGTTGTATTTTGGTTGTGCCTAATCCATTTAATCATGTGATTGCTTAATTTCAGCATGTGGTAGAGTATTTTGGTCTTAATCTTGATCGGTTGTCCTCCTAGTCATGACTTAGCGCTAGGTTGTCATACTTCACTCATGTTTAGAGTCATTGCAATTGTGACTACCTAGTCTGGAACTCATCACTAGTGAACTCTTTAATATGCTAAGAACTTGATATGCTAGCTGCTCTTCTTGATCTACATGTCTTTTTATGGTTTGGTGAGCACCTATGTGGCATATTAGCACTTTTTGTGTCTCATTCTGGATAATCTTTCAAAGCTCGCTAAAACTGAAAAATCAAAATTTCATGCATACAGGCTTCTCCTTGATGATTATAGTGCCAAAGGGGGAGAAATAGTAGTATCAATCATACCTTTGGATGGATTTTGTATTTTCTGGAGTAGATCATAGATATATGGATTACAGGAGTAAGGGGAGTTTCAGTGTTTATGTCTTGCCTTCACTCACATTTTTGATCTTACTCTTGTTGACATTCACTTGGCCCGGTACTTGCTTTCTCTTTCTTTTGGCCAAGTTTGAATTTCTTTGCAACTTGATTGCTTTTAATTCTTTAAACCAACTCAAATTTGATTGATTGAGAGATGTTGGCAATATATTCATCAAGGGGGAGATTGTGAGTCATGTGTTGACTTTGACAATAGTTGTGATGAATATCTTGCCATCTTATGAGGAGTTGAATGTCTGGTTGCATGAATTTGTGGTTTGAATTATTTGCAATGTAATTGTTTGATTGAGTTTCTCAATTTGTCTCAAGGAAAAATTGAGTGGATGAAAGATTTTTCTCGGCTGACATGGGTCAAGTGGAAAACTTGTGCTCGCGACGCTTTGCTTGGTCTATTGTGTGCAGGTGCGAGTTGGGTGCGGCGATGGTTCGGCCATATGGACCGGCATGATAGCTTGGAGGGCTGAGATGCGGTCAAGGAGGTGGCGACGACATCGTGCGGCTTAAAAGCATGTACGCGGACGACAAGAAAGCGGGTGGAGACGAGACGTGAGGACCAAGTCAGTGCGAGGGCGTTTTGGTAAAAACGCGGAAACCACCGAAGCTCAACCAAGAAACTGCGGCGGCGGCCGGAAGCGGTTTAGGGTTGGTAGCTTAGGGTGGAAGGAAAATCGAGAGGTGGCTAAGCTATTTAGACGCTTTGGGATGCGTGCTAGGTAGTTAGGCCCATTAGGGCATGAGGCCCAAGAGTGGAAGAGGGGGTTGTCCCTCCCCACTATAAATAGATGATGAGGGTTTTCTTAACCCTTGAGCACTTGGATTAGATTTTGTGAGCTGCACTAAGAGAGTGCTTTGCCTAAGATGAGAGGCATGTAAAAACACTAGAAAATCCACGAAAATCAATACAAAGAGATTTCCAAGAAAAGCCATGTGTCTCCCTTTGTGATTGTGAGGTTTTTCTCTTTTTGCTCTTTGGATTTTCGTTCTCCTTCTTCCCTCATGAATTGATTCTTGTTTTGTCAAGTTAAAGAAGGATAGATTACTTCCAAAGTGAGTCTATCTAAGCTTACCCAAGAATCAATCTTGTTCTTCACGTTTTTGAGTTCTTGAGGTTGCTTGAGGGAGAAGAAAGAAATTGGGGTTTTGCATTTGATACGATCGGAGGTTTGTTTCGTGATTGGAGGGATGGATTAGGTTGCTGTGACATGTGAGAGGTTACTCTATTGATTTCATATCAAGAATCCTCACGGGCAACAAGAAATCAAAGACTTCGTTTTCGTCCAACTTTTGAGGTGTTCTAGGAAGATCATGATAAAAGTCATGCCTTGAGACTTTTCTATGAGGATAAACACTTGATTCATAGTCACAAGGCATCCCTAAACTCATCCACAAACTTTCATCCTGTTTGGTTGGACGGATTTTGATTTCTCATAGTTTTTTGATTTCACGAAATCTGTTTTTCACCTTTCCAAGCAAAAGTCGGAGTCTCCGAGTTTCAATCTCGGAGCCTCCGAGTTCCACTTCTGTCCTCATCCTCTGGGAAAGTCAGATTCTCTGGGAAAGTCGGAGTCTCCGAGTTTCAATCTCGGAGCCTCCGGGATTCATCTCTGTCCTCCCTCTTTGTCAAAATCGGAGTCTCTGTGAAAAGTCGGAGTCTCCGAGTTTAAATTCTCGGAGCCTCCGAGTTTCCTTTTTCAGGTAGGAGTGCTTCACTGTTTCGCCCATAACTTTTGCATCCGAACTCCGTTTTCAGTGATCTTGTACTCGTTTTAAAGCTAACGACGAGCTCCACGTCGTCAATGACTTTCTAGGGTTTTTCCGCTATATCTTCTTTGTCATTTACAGTAGTATCTCAATTGCTATCTGTATTTGAATTTGAAGAAAAATTTGTATCCGACATTCACCCCCCCCCTGTCGGGAAGCCATCGATCCAACATTATACATAAACATAATGACATGGAAATTACCCAAAATAAACATAGAAATACAAATTCAACTAAGCAAGGACAAAATGACGTGGAAATTACCCAAAAAACATATATAAATATGATTTTACATTTTATATTCATAAATGTTATAGTTAGGTATTATTGTAAGAAAACCTCGACACCCTGTTTGGATGTCAAAATTGATCCCAGAATTGAGGAATTGGAATAGAATCTTCTCAATTCTATTGTTTGGATTGAATTGGGAGATAACTGAAATGGAGCTCCTCTGATTCAGAGCCCAGACCCTTTGAATCCATTGAGGTTGTACTGCATCCACACCCCCATCTCTCACCTTGGCCACAGACGTCGTCTTTGAGTCTCGGACGACGTTGCCAGCGGTGAGTGTCCTGACAATGTCACCAGCAACCTCACCAATGATGATTCGAGGCAACCTTACCGGCAGCGAGTCACCGAAGATCTCGCCAGCGATGTGTCCAGGTGACATCTTTCGTCGTCGCTTCTGCTTTCTTTCTTCTTTCATCAGCCCCTACTCCGGCTATCTTCCTCAAATCCAGCAGCTCACGTCTGGATCTACTGTAGGTTAGTTCCCGTAATGCTCTCTTGCCACTCGACAATGGCTACCCACTGCTACTATTTCTTCATGCTCCACTGAGCGCTACTTGCTTCGAGTTCAACTGTCCTCATCAACCATGTTGTCTTCCTTGAATCCAGTGGGAGAACCCTTCTGTTGCTTGATGCTGGAGAGCTACTGCTTCCTTTCTTGCTTTCTTCCTCGAGTCTCCCTCAATGGTGGCTTTATTCTTGGTGGCGTTGGTGGTGCTTGGCAAAAGGAGGTGGTAGCTCACATTGTTGGTGCTTAGGATAGGAGCACATCTATGGTGCTTGGCACAATTTGGCTTGACAAAGACTTTTGGCAACCAAGCAAGAATTGGAATGTGCAAACGTTCCATTTCCAAAGCCATGTTTTCTTTGGAAACCTTACAAAATAGTTAGAATTTAGACTAATTCCATTCTAAGTAAAAATCGAATTGGAACCTAATTCCGCAAGGCCAATTCAATTCCATGAACCAAGCGGACCCTGATAGAATTGTAAGCAAAACTTAGATTATGGATTGATGTTCTCTTCTAATCTTAAGGAAACATATTAGTTAGCAGTTGATAACATTACAAACGAATATACGTGCACACACGCTAGATCTGAATATACAAGCTGAAGACACAGGGAACCAAACTTACAACGTCCAAAAACTATAGCAGATTGGCGTGCATGCCCCCTATTGGATTGGGCATCACACAATGTGGCAGTGGGGTCCCAGGCATTGATGCCTACTTATTTAGGGCAGGCTCCCCTGATGCCTAGCAATTGGATGGGCTGAAGCACACAGTGAGATTTCCCACCAAGCACATGCAGCTTGTGGCCCCAATGTGCATGTAAAGGTATATCCTTTCTCCGAGTTCAAGTGAAGCCTACCTCACCAATCTCCAAGTATTTCTAGAGATGGGCGTATACAAACAATTCCAAATGACTTCACCAAATTTCATCATATATATTTAGGAAATTCGTATAAAATATCACAAAATTTATTGGCTTCATACTTGTTTTAGAGATAAATTTCAAAAATGTTTGATTGAAGTTTATATTAGGTTTCATTCATGTTTCTGATTATAAATACATGTTTGACTAGGGTTTTACCAGATTTCAAACAAAATTCAAACAAATTCTAGACAAGTTTCAAGCATGTTTCAAAGGCATTTTACAAGAATTTTTGACCATGTTTTATTAGATTTCATACATATTTCGCACAAATTTCAGAAATGTTTCAAAGGAATTTCAAAAATGTTTAACAAAGTTTTATACAAATTTCATGAATGTTTCATCATACATGTTTTCATGATGTTTCATCGGGTTTGAGATAAATTTCTGACAATTTCTGGATCATAGGAATGATACAAATTTAGGTAAATTCAATTATGTTTCACATATGTCATGCATGTTTGGATGGCCGAGCTGCAACGTACATCTATTTGATTATGCAACACATGAAAAATATTAACTGCAATATCAATAATTTGTGAATAGAAGCACTATAACATCCAAAGATTGACTTATGCAACACAAATAACACACAAATCATAAGAGGCTCACAACTCAATCGGGCAACAAATCAGTAAAAGTTTGAAACAAGAACTACTATTGCCATGCCTTCACACATCTTGAGAAGAATCCCCATCTCACCAAACCCAAGTACACAACGGCTCCACAGATCTGAAATTATCAAAAAAAATTAACATATTGAACAAAACTGACCAAATCTAAACACATATTTCAACAAAACTCACCGGATCTGTCGCTGTCGTGCTTCTTCTGAGGGCACCACAGTGGAGCATGAGGATAGGGCTGACCCATCGACAACGTCGCCCCACCCGCATCAGCCTCCTCGCTCCTCTTTCGCCACTGGATGTAGATGGCTTACCGATAGAGGACGCATGATATGGATAACAGAGACGACCAAGCCCCTCCTACCCTCCACGCCATCGGCTAGGACCACCACCAACGTGCCCACCATGTCCTCCTAGTGATACGGTAGCTCTCGATCTTCACGATTTGGACAAGGATAACTAGGAGGGCCTAGATGAAATCCCAAACCAACAATAAAACCCCAACGGGTTAGCCTTTGGAACTAGGACTCAAATCAACTCCTCCTCTCAATGAATGCCTCGATTACTATCCGAGGGCACGCGCCGGTCCTTACAATCCAAGGAAGATTACAACGTCTAAGATGGAACTCCTAATCTAGATGGATTAACCCTAGATGAGGAGCAAAGCTCTCTTAAGTCTTAACAACAGGTCTACCCTAATTAGAGTTTGGGTACGAGTACTTATAATCCTAACCCCATAACTCTTGAGGGAGAATCCAACTCGTTACATGGGCCTCGGCCCGTTACTATACGCAGACAGTGTGCCCGGACATTCCGGGGCTCCTTGTCCGGAATGTCCGGACATGGTGCCCGGACATTCCCGGGTACCTTTCCCGGAATGTCCGGACGTCTTGATCAATGTACATCCGGAGGGTCGGAGCTGTCACTCCGGGTCGTCCGGAGACTCCGGGGATGAGGTCCGGAATGTCCGGGTGTGGAGTTGAGAAGCGCTGCTCTCGGCCACCCATCCGGAGTATCCGGGGTTGGCGCCGGAATGTCCGGACACCATCCCGAGAAGGGCTTTTCAGCTTGTGCATCCGGAGTGTCCGGGCCAGGACCTCCGGACTGTCCGGATGTGGAGTCCGGAGTGTCCGGACTAGGGTTTCTGGAATGTCCGGATGTGTGTTCCAGGCAGCCACTCGGGTCCTTCTTCCACTTGGCTTCGCTCCACTTGGTTGATCTTGCATACCTGAGCACGCATAGAGTCGACGCATTAGGTAGCACAGCATTCAAGCTCAAGTCAATTGGAGATATATCAAGGAATAGATTCACCTCATGTTGTAAAGCCTTAGCTCGAGCTCTTGTCATTGGAACACTAGGTTTTGGAGGTGGACTTGAGTGAGTTGCAGCGCCTTCACTCTTGGTGCAGGTGATGTCCACATCATTCCCCTCTTCTTGAAAAGGAGTCGACCTCGACTCGACTGCATTGTAACCATGGAAGGGAGAAAGATCCGAAATGTTGAAGGTGTTGCTCACCGAGTACTTGGATGGTGGAAGGTCAATCTTGTAAGCGTTGTCGCCGATGCGCTGAAGGACTTGGAAAGGTCCATCGCCGCGTGGCATGAGCTTGGATTTACGTTCATCGGGAAAACGCTCCTTGCGGAGATGTACCCACACAAGATCACCGGGGTCGAACACCATCTTTTTCTTGCTCTTGTTGACCTTGTTGGCGTGATGCAACACTCGCTATTCAATCGTAGCTCTTGTTGTCTCGTGGAGCCTCTTGATGAAAGCGGCTCGCTTGGAGGCGTCCATATTGACCCGTTCGTGAAGCGGTAGTGGAAGAAGGTCGAGTGGTGTAGCAGGGTTGAAGCCATACACCACTTCGAATGGGCTCATGCTTGTAATAGAATGGACCGCTCGGTTGTAGGCGAACTCCACATGGGGAATGCATTCCTCCCACTCCTTCAAGTTCTTCTTGATCATGGTGCGAAGGAGGGTTGACAAGGTGCGGTTGACGACCTCGGTTTGCCCATCGGTTTGCGGGTAGCAAGTTGTGGAGAAAAGAAGCTTGACTCCCAACTTAGCCCACAATGTCTTCCAAAAGTAGCTAAGGAACTTGACGTTGTGGTTGGAGATGATGGTCTTGGGCACACCATGAAGCCGCACAATTTCCCTGAAAAACAAATTAGCAACATATGAAACATCGTCGGTCTTGTGGCAAGGAATAAAATGTGCCATTTTTGAGAATCTATCCACAACCACAAATACCGAGTCCCTCCCCATTTTGGTCCTAGGCAATCCTAAAACAAAGTCCATGCTAATATCCTCCCAAGGTGCACTAGGAACGGGAAGTGGAGTATAAAGACCATGAGGGTTTAGTTTCGACTTAGCTTTGTGGCATGTGGTGCATCGTTGGACGAATCGCTCCACATCTCTTCGCATTTTCGCCCAATAGTAGTGGTTGGACAGCATCATGTAGGTCTTGTCCCGTCCAAAGTGTCCCATCAAGCCGCCGCCGTGTGATTCCTGCAAAAGTAGCAAGCGCACGGACGACTCGGGAATGCATAGTTTGTTAGCTCGGAAAAGAAAGCCCTCATGCACATGATATTTGTCCCAACCCTTCCCTTCTCGACAATTAGCAAAAGGGGAAGCAAACTCAGGGTCAGTAGCATATAGATCTTTCAAACATTCTAAACCCAACACTTTAACTTTGAGTTGATTCAAAAGGGTCATTTTGCGGGAGAGAGCATCCGCCACAACATTTTCCTTACCCTTCTTGTATTTAACTACATAAGGAAAAGTTTCAATGAATTCGACCAATTTTGCATGCCTACAATTCAATTTAGCTTGACTCTTGAGATGTTTCAAAGATTCATGATCAGAATGAATAACAAATTCTTTTGGCCAAAGATAATGTTGCCATACTTTAAGAACACGAACCAAGGCATACAATTCTTTGTCATAAACCAGGTAATTGAGCTGAGCACCGTTCAATTTCTCACTAAAGTAAGCAACCGGTTTACCTTCTTGCATGAGCACACCCCCTATACCGATCCCACTAGCATCACATTTAACTTCAAAGGTTTTAGCGAAATCTGGTAAAGCAACCAAGGGTGCCTCGGTTAAACGTTTCTTTAATTCTTGAAAAGCATTTTCTTGAGATTGCCCCCACACAAAAGGAATATTTTTCCTAGTCAACTCATTCAAAGGGGAAGCAATAGCACTAAAGTCTTTGACAAAACGACGGTAAAAACTTGCTAGGCCATGGAAGCTACGCACTTGACTCAAGTTGATAGGGGTAGGCCAATTTTTAATTGCTTCAATTTTGGACTCATCTACCTCTATGCCATGAGTAGAGACAACAAAGCCTAGAAACACAAGTTTCTCCGTACAAAAAGTGTATTTCTCAAGATTAGCAAACAAGCGTTCAGTCCTAAGCACTAGTAGAACTTGTTTAATGTGGCCAACATGATCATGCAAAGTTCTACTATATATGAGAATGTCATCAAAGTAGACGACCACAAATTTACCAATGAATTAGTGTAAAACATGATTCATTAAGTGCATGAAAGTGCTAGGAGCATTGGATGACCTAAAAGGCATAACAAGCCATTCATACAAGCCAAATTTGGTTTTAAAGGCAGTTTTCTATTCATCTCCTTCATTCATTCTTATTTGGTGGTAGCCACTCCTTAAGTCAATTTTAGAGAAAATCGTAGCACCACTAAGCTCATCTAGCATATCATCTAGTCTAGGAATGGGGTGATGATAGCGCACGGTGATATTATTGATGGCTCGACAGTCAACACACATGCGCCAAGATCCGTCCTTTTTGGGGACAAGAATGACAGGGACGGCGTAAGGACTTAGGCTTTCGCGAACATACCCCTTGTCAAGTAGCTCCTGTACTTGACGCTGAATCTCCTTGGTCTCCTCGGAGTTGGCGCGGTAAGGTGGCCGGTTGGAAAGTAGCGCTCCCGGAATGAGGTCGATGCGGTGCTCGATGTCTCGAATGGTTGGAAGCCCCGCCGGGACCTCATCGGAGAAGACGTTCTCGAATTCCTGCAAAACACGAGACATAGCTAGAGGAAGTGGAGGTGAGTCTTTAGTCAAAGCAACTACATCTTTGTACACAAGTACAAAGTGTAGTGTAGGGGGATCATTCCTCACTCCTCTCATCTCGGATTTGGTGGCTAGCATCACTAAGCCTCTACTCTCTTCCTTACTCTTTTCTCTTATTTTGGGCTTATGGCTCTCGCTCACCGTTTTGTGGAATTCACTCAAGGTGATGTTCTCTCGTTCACTTCTCTTCTTTTCTTCCTAGAGCATTGCCAACTTTTGAGCATTGTCGGCTATGATTTGGCTTGGCATCATGGGACGAAGCACATACTCCTTGTGGTGCCACCGGAAGATGTACTCGTTGGTGTGGCCGTCGGGGCGCGCCGATCGGTCGTATTGCCATGGGCGGCCCAAGAGGAGGTGGCACACCGTCATCGGTACCACATCACACTCCACTGTGTCTTGGTAGGCTCCAATCTTGAATGAGACTTGCACCATGTGTTGTATCTTAACAGTGCCACTATCGCTCAACCATTGCACATGGTAAGGACGTGGATGCTTCTTGTACTTCAAGTTGAGTTTGGAGCATAACTCTTGACTCGCCAAGTTGTGACAATTTTCTCCATCGATTATGACTTTGATGGTTTTGCCGTCGATTGCGGTCTTGGTTTGGAAGAGGTTGCACCGTTGTTCAGGCTCATCTTGAAGTTGGACAGTGAGGATCTTCTTGGTGATGACGAGAGATGGACCTGACTCGGTCTCGCAATAGATTCGCTCTTGTCCATCTTCATATTCTCCTTCTTGTTCAAGCCTTGCTACTTCCTAGATAGCATCAATCTCGCCTTCACTTGCAGACTCATAATCGCCTTCTTCAGTGATCAACATAACACGTGCATTGGGGCACTCTCTTTGCATATGACCACGCCGTTGATACTTGAAGCATACAATGTCATGAGTCTTGCTCGTGGAAGCCAATGAAGCAACACTGCTTTGAACCGGTGCCCCCTTTGAGGAAGAGGTGGTAGGACGGCTTGTGTTTGACCATTGGCGCACACTTGTACTTCCACCTCCCACATGACTTTCTATCTTGATGGATGTAGCTCTTGGAGCAAACTTTGCACTCTGAGTGGAACGAGGAGCAACCGCCGTGGAACGCGAAGTGTAAGGGGTGGGACGTGAGGTATACACCGATGACTTGGAGTAGCGAGCATCCTCTTGCACCTGGCGCTCGGCCTTGATAGTTTGATGCACTAACTCTACAACTGTGTTATAGGGTTGGTAGTAGGCGATGCGCTTAATTGGGTGATTCAATCCGGTCAAGAATCGAGCCATTGTTTGCTCTTCAGTCTCTTGGACATTTGCTCGAATCAAGGCGGTCTCCATCTCCTTGAAGTATTCTTCAACTGTCCGACTGCCTTGTTTGAGATCTTGAAGGTTCTTGAAGAGATCTCGCTTGTAGTACTTGGGCACAAAATGGGCCCACATTTGTCTTTTCATCTCTGTCCAAGTCATGACGGGTGGTTCTCCATAGTCGCCTCATTGATTCTACACTTGTTCCCACCAAATGAGGGCGTACCCATCGAACTCAAGAGAGGCCATGGCAACCTTCTTCTCTTCGGTGTAATTGTGCATCCGGAAAACCTTGTTCACTTTGAGCTCCCATGTGAGGTACTCTTCGGGGTCCATGGCATCTCCAGAAAACTTTGGCATTGTGAACTTGAGCTTGCCAAACTTTTTCTCCCCATCTCCTTGTTGCCCCCTCTGCCGGTGGCCTGTACCTTCCTCTTGGCAATTCCGTCTTTGAATCTCTGGGGCTCTTTCTGGATGTCTTGGATATCTCGGTTCGCTTGGCTGATGAAAGCTTGATCCTCCCTCTGATGCACTTCCTTCATTATCATCACACCCATGGTGGCTCCTTGACCGCCCTGGATTGTAGGGTCCATGAGTTGGAGCTTGGGCTCTGGACGAGGTGAGTGGCGCTCGGTGTCTTGCGGTTCCTCGAGCTTGAGCACGCCGTGCCGCCCTCTCGGCGTCAGTCTCATCAAGAGGTTCTTCTTCATCAATCTCTGCCTCTGGAATTCGGCCCCGAAGTGCTTGAACAACTTCCTGCACAATGCTCGTCTTCATAGATTCCATCTGTCGGATCATATTGTGCCTCAATTGGTCTACAGTGTCATGGAGGCTTCGTTGGAGGGCCAAATGTTGCCCTCGAGTCACACAATCTTCATTGCCACTCGCTCCGTGAGATCATTCCCTAGACATGGTTAGTGAAGTAACAATATATGTGGAGTATGTCGAATTTTGGAACTCTCTCACCTCACTGACCACCGAAGTCCTTGCCTCCTTGGGTTGAAGGATCGGACGGCCGTGGATGGTAAAAGTGACCCTCGAGAGGCGGTTGAAAAGTTCCTAGTTCCAAGGTACTCACTCAATAAAGCTTTTAGTGGGTCTCAAAAAGGATTAGCTCAATATGCTAAACAAATGGAATAATGAGATTTTGCAAAGATTAGTAATAATCCACAATAGAAACAATGCAATAAGAGTTGATCTCAAAGGATATAAGCGAAGCTCAACAACTCACACACAACGATAATATGATTTGTGCAACCAAAGGAATGAGCTAGTACAAGATTTGTCTAACGAAGACTAAAGGCTCATGTTGCACAAATACTAGGAAAGACGCTAGCTCGATTGCAAAATGTAGGGTTAAGGATTTGCACACTTGACTACCTTTCCTATTTGAATTCCTTTCAAGCCTGCGTGTTCCTACAAAAGGGTCATTGGCATTTGCATTTTTTTATCTTGATTCTTCTTCTCTCTTTTTTTATGCCAAGATCTCACAAGACTAACGTTGTTGTTTGCTTGGGTGAAAGATGTTCTAAGTAGCACAAGCGTACAAGACCCTAGCAATCATCAATGAGCTAGTCTTAATGGGATCAAAGTTGTCGCAAAGGAAGAAGTTGGCTCACAAAGAAAGAGGGCAAGATAGACGGTTATACCTCGCTCGATGCAGTCTGTAATTGCACTGTCCGGAGATTCCGGGGTAGATTTCTCGAACACTCCGGGTGGGTCTGGAGATTCCGGGGTAGATTGTCCGGATACTCCGGGGTGCGTCCTGAGAAGGTGAAAGTGCATCTAGTGCCCCTAATGGATTTTGATGATTAATGACAAACGATTAAGGGACTAATGGTCTACTAAGTGTACACAGGTGATTAGTCCCCAGGTGATTGGTTTAACCGATGAATGACGACCCCTACAAATTGATGTTGAAGAAAGGCTTGGATCTAGAAGATTAGTGGAGATTTTCTAGTGTTTATATGATCAAAGATCATTTGAGTCTATAGGACAAGCCGCCTATCAAGAGGGGTCAGATAAGTTAAGCTCAAGGAAGGATTTTCTTAAAATGCTCAGTTCAAATCTCAAAGAAATCCTTTTGAAATCTCTTTCTGAAACACAGACAGTGACTCTCAGTTGTACCGGTTTGAAGAATCGGTTGTACCGGGATTGGCCTCTGATGCAAGGTCTGAGGACTTAACAGTCTCAACCTTGAAGAGCTTCAGTTGCGGCACAACCGGTCTTGAATCCGGTGCTGCCGAGAATGGCCTCTGTGTTGGAGAGTTAGGGAACCCTGCCGCTTAGGGTTTGCCCTAGTTTGATATTCCGGAAACCGGTACGACCGGTTTGGACGTCCGGTGCTACCGGGATATGCTTCTGTACCCTAGACCAAGTCCTGTTCGTTTGTCTGCGGTTGCACCGGATTTGTCTTCCGGTTGCACCAAGAATCCTCTCTGGACTTAGGTCAATTTGATGCCCTAGTCTAAGTCGCCTTCTGAGTTGTCCGCGGTTGCACCGGGTTTGTCTTCCGGTTGCACCGGGGAATCTCTTCTGGACTTAGGGCCAAGTTTGTCTCAGACTAAGTCCTATTCTTCATGTGTCTGCGGTTGCACCGGTTCTGTCTTCCGGTTGCACCGAGAACATCTTCTGGACTTAGGTCTTTTGTTGAAGCGGATGTACCGGGGTATGCTTCCGGTTGAGCCGTTTTTCTTCTCTGTGAGGAAGAATGCGCCATTTCTTCATACCCGGCACAACCGCCCTCAAAGTCGGCACAACCGGGATTCGCTTCTGGAAATTGCTCTGGTGAGCATATTCTTCATCCCGGTGTGACCGCGTTTCCTCCGGACCTACCGCCTTCGTGGTGCAGCCTTTGGCTATGCATCATTCATTCTTCAGATCTGACCGTTGGTTTGAATCCCGGTGCTATCGGTTTCGTCTTCCGGTTGAACCGGAAGAGAATCTCTGAGTCCAACGACTCTTTTCTGCAGACAGGCTATAAATATCCCCCGACCCCCTGCGGGCTCAGGAGGACACTTTGCGCAAAAAGCACTCTCTCCACCTGTGTTCCCTTTTCTCCTTGACTCCATTGAGATCCCCTTTGGGAGAGGAAAGCATTTGAGAGATTTGAGCTTTGGATTGAGCATTCGAGCTGATCTTCTTCGAGCCTAGCAGATCTGAGCTATTACTCTTGGAGATTTGGCATCTCCTAGCCGGCTAGGTGTCTTGGAAGAGCTCCAACTTGTGGAATCGCCTCCAACGTTTGTGAAGGTCCGAGGATCACCTCAAGATCCACCAAGAGTGTTGAGCAGATTCTAAGTGGACACAAGCTCAAGGAGAAAAAGGTGAAGACTATGTGTCTTCGGAGCTAAGTGCTCAGCCTCTCCAAACGAAGACGTAGAGTTGTTGCCAACAACTTGAACTTCGGGTTAAATCCTCTTGTCTTCGATTTCAGCTCTTTACTTTGTGATTGTTCTTCATTTGAGTTGTTTATTGTTTGATTCTCTGCTGCTTCACCTTAATCTGCTTCACCATTTGCATGCTAAGCAACAAATTTGTTAAAATTTGATAATCTCCTATTCACCCCCCTCTAGTCGATAAACCTCGATCTTTCAGAAGGTCGATTTCCTGCTGCTGTAGGCCGGAGATTCCGGGCTTGAGGTCCGGATACTCCGGGTGCACTGGAGAATTCAGATCCGAAACAAATTGGAGGGGAAAAACGAGAGATAGGCTAAGGCAACACAAAGGAAGGTTAGTCAACAAGTATAGCAAAGATCTAATGGATCAAAACCAACCAAAACTCACCCAAAACTCCAAATTGCATCAAGATTTCAAATCGGGCTCTTTTTGTGGGGTTTTCGAAATAGGCAAGAAAAACCAAAACAAAGCTAGCAATTGGGGGTAGAGAAAAGAGGGGATACAAATCCAAATCGTGTCAACCTAGAGCTCTGATACCAAGTTGATACGGTGGTTCCCGATCTTCACGATTTGGACAAGGATACCTAGGAGGGCCTAGATGAAATCCCAAACCAACAACAAAATCCCAACGGGTTAGCCTTTGAAACTAGGACTCAAATCAACTCCTCCTCTCAATGAATGCCTCGATTACCATCCGGGGGCACACGCCGGTCCTTACAATCCAAGGAAGATTATAAGGTCTAAGATGAAACTCCTAATCTAGATGGATTAACCCTAGATGAGGAGCAAAGCTCTCTTAAGTCTTAACAATAGGTTTACCCTAATTAGAGTTTGGGTACGGGTATTTATAGTCCTAACCCCGTAACCCTTGAGGGAGAATCCAACTCGTTACATGGGCTTCGGCCCGTTACTGTACGCAGACAGTGTGCTCGGACATTCTGGGGCTCCTTGCCCGGAATGTCCGGACGTGGTGCCCGGAATGTCCGGACGTGTTGCCCGGACATTCCGGGGTACCTTTCCCGGAATGTCCGGACGTCTTGATTATTGTACGTCCGGAGGGTCGGAGCTATCACTCCGGGTCGTCCGGAGACTCCGGGGATGAGGTCCGGAATGTCCGGGTGTGGAGTTGAGAAGCGCTGCTCTCGGCCACCCATCCAGAGTATCCGGGGTTGGCGTCGGAATGTCCGGACACCATCCCGAGAAGGGCTCTTACAGCTTGTGCATCCGGAGTGTCCGGGCCAGGACCTCCGGACTGCCCGGATGTGGAGTCCGGAGTGTCCGGACTAGGTTTTCAGAAATGTTCGGATGTGTGTTCCAGGCAACCACTCGGGTCCTTCTTCCACTTGGCTTCGCTCCACTTGGTTGATCCTGCATACCTGAGCACGCATAGAGTCGACGCATTAGGTAACACAACATTCAAGCTCAAGTCAATTGGAGATGTATCAAGGAATAGATTCACCTCATGTTGTAAAGCCTTAACTCGAGCTCTTGTCATTGGGACACTAGGTTTTGGAGGTGGACTTGAGTGAGTTGCAGCGCCTTCACCCTTGGTGCAGGTGATGTCCACATCACCTAGTCCAGCCGTGCCACCCACTTTCCACCCTGCATGAATAGCCGCGACACCTAGCCTGGACGTCTCCGGCACGCGTGGAAGGAGGCCCCAGAGCTCCTACCACAAATCACGATCCAAGGATATGCCGCGCTCTTGACAGGTTACGCCGTGGGACTACAACGCCGTGAGCATGTCGTTGCAGGGTTCGAAGGTGGCATGCAATCCGTGTAGCATTGTCGTGTAGAGCATCCCATATGCACGTTGCTGAGGACAGCGGCACTAGAACGCCGGGACTGTGTCCGTCGTGGAGTGGGAACGAGGAGGAAGGAACGCACAAGAGGCATCATTGAAGTAGATGCAGTAGCGGGTAGTGGCCACCACGCCCTCCTAGAACCTCAACATGGCCCGGCAGAGATCCAAATCAAGATCCAGAGAAAGAGAGAGATATGTGTTGTGGAGGTTGATATTCGGGGGCATGCAATGGGATGATGATATTTACGAAGGACATGAGATGTGGGGTTCATAGGGGATGTGTGGCGTTCGATCATTGCGTCCGAGCGAATCTATGCCCTAGACAATAGACACAAACGATTCCCTAAAAATATTCACCGGGGTCATTCTCCCCTCTTTGACTCTAGACACCACTCCGCATTCTAACCACTAAACGTTGTTTTTGGTGTCGGCACATTGAGCAACCCTTTTTCTCAATTTTTGTTGTAGCCCTTAATCACGATTTACTCGAGATGCATCTATTTTGTTGTGGATTGGTTTTGGTTGTCGCGAGAAATGGTAAAATTGTTGCAATAATTTTGTTTTCTTTTTCAAATGTTGCCAATATTATTTCAATTGGTGTGTTCCTGTAACACGATAAATCGAGTTGCCTTAGTAACACTTCTTTGTTTTTCTCAACATTGCACCGTACTGTTTTTTTGGCATTTGTTTCCAAATGTTAAGTTGTTTGTTGCACATCATGTTTCAAGTTGTTGTTTCGGAGTATCCAATATAACATTTCAAATTAGACATCCGGCTAGTGGATTCTGTCTTATTTTAATAGTAAGGTTACAAATTTTTGGACATACATTCTCTCAAGACCTAAATGCATAAATAGAAGTTGTACTTTTAGGTGTGCCGATATATTACCTCTCATAGTTTTAGTGTGTAATTTTAACCATTATATTTTATAAGAATATGTTTACAGAATATTATAGAATTATTATAATATAGCAATATTTTTCATAATAAATCTAATGATACAATTCAGTTTATCAATCTAAATATTATTCATACACTAATGATCAAAATTAAAAAATTTGGCCGCACATATTTTTGGACGTCATCTATTTGTGAATGGAGATAGTTCTATACTTATTAATATGTTTTAGTTTATTAGACCCTAATACAAAATTTATAGCAAAAAATAAAAGATGTTTGATTCTAAAACATCACTAAAAAAAGAGAAGTATTCCTACTTGTCCACGTTAAAGAAGAAGGAAAAATCTCTAACAGATCAACCGGCATCAATCAATTCATAAACTCATAAAATAGACACAAAATCAGCAGATAGCCCCACTCTTTCGATAAATCCCGACGGAACGGCGCTCAGAGGGCGTCGACTGCTACCAACCCTCTCGCTCCGATGGCGTCGCTCGCCGCCTTCCACCCTACCCTGCCCCACGCTCACCCCCACCGCCACCCCTCCCATCCCAACCCCACCACCGGCCTCCTCCGCCTCCTCCCCTCGCGTCGCCGCCCTCGTGCCCCGCGCCGGCGTGGGGTCTGCCTCGCCATCTCCGCCTGCGCCTCCTCCGCCGCGTCACCGTCGGCCGCCGGGCGCGGGGACCGATCCGAGGCCACCTCCTCGCTCGAGCGCTGCCTCGCCGCGTCCGCTCCCAGCGCGGCGGCGCCCGCCTCCGCTCCTCCCCGCGCCCCGCCGGCGATGAAGGGTGGGAAGCAGTACGGTGCGTTCGGCGCCGTCACACTCGAGAAGGCAAAGCTTGACCTATCCCAGCGCCGCAAGAAGATCATGCCCGAGGTAGCTAATCCACTTATTGGTAGTCGAATGATACTGCGAAAAGAAGGAATTTGAGAGATAGGTTTTGGGAATTTGAGAGTTAGGCCTATATGGTTCTTGCCCTTTGGAATTGAATAACATGATATAGCTGATCAATCAAGTAGGAATTCGCTCTGAAATCGGATGGCTGGATCAGTAGACTGGGATGCCAAAATAATGGATAAGGCATGACGGTGCAAATTACCCTTTGCTTTTGTTTTGAGTAGTGGGATATTATTTGTGATGGTAGAATAAGTTTTATGGAATAGGATGAGAACATGGGGCATGATTGAAGTATCTGCGAATGATCCCTGCCCATTTTGTTGCTTTCCCGTGCGTAATTTGAAGTTGGTACGTACTGCTTACCATGGATTATGTGCTCCATATTTTCCTATTTGTATGTTCCAAACAAAAGTATATCCGTGTGCATTTGGCCATCCAAGGGTGTGTAACTTGATAAATTAAACTGAGGAAAACAGAGTTGTTGCCTTGTGCTTCGAAGTTAGAGTAGTGCCAAGTACTATGGAAATAACATTTCTACCTAATAGCTCATGTTGTTCATCTGTGATTTTATTGCTCCAGTGGTATGTAGGGATTCTAAAATACCACTCTTTCTTGTAGTTTGGCTTCACAACAATTATTTTATGGTAATTAACATTTAACAGTCTTGATAAGCCCTTAGATCCTAACCAAATTACTCACTTCAGTATGCGATCTTGTTGTTTACTAAGTGTTATTTTAAAGGGATTGTTATTCCAGAGTTCTACCAATCTACATCTCAATCTGTTGCTTCTAGCTCAGTGTCAATGTGTTTAATAACAAAAATATTATATAATATGCTGAGAAAACTTAAGATTATAATTTGGAACACTGATTGCAGATGGTTTGGAACATCAAAGAGTTCACCGATATGGTATTCTGAGTGATGCTATATTTCTCTTGAGGCCCTTTAAGGCAGTACTTTCACTCTGATAATAACTTTAGTACTTGTGTCATGTGGGACCAGGATTACCACTTGTGCCCCAAGCAACAGGAGGGTACGGCTGCACCAGATCTATCACTAGATTAGTTAGTTGCTTTTCCCTCAAGTCATGTTAGTTGCTTTGGATAAGAATCTGTTAGATTGATTTGTTAGAGGGATGGTTACTAGACAAAGCCAGTCATCTCCTTTTTTTTGTCATCAAGAAATAAACCAAAGAAAATGGAGGCTCACCTCTGCAAACCCTATCTCTCCATTCCGCCGGTGCTATGGCGCTGTATAAGCCTAAAGAGGTGTGCCCTAGCTATCCTACTATCCACGACTACCCCATCCCTAAGCCTAGCTCATGACGAAGTGTGTAAAATGATTTGCAAAGGCATTTTTGATTGACTTCATATTGTCATTGAAAATTAACTCGACAAATTGCAGCATTGACACCTTTTATGTCCATGGAAACTATTAAGATTGATTCAGGCCTAAAGATTTGGTAATTGGTGCTATCCTTAAAATACAACAAAAGGACACTTTGTGTTGGTAGTGAGAAAAGCTGGTTCTGTAAGTTCACGATTTTCCTAACGAGGTCAATAAAGAAAATATTGAATCATTACTTTAGAATGTGTCAAATGTTTACTTAGGATTGGACCTATATTAGAATTGTGCACTGAGGTCTGTACATACAATTGCAATTGACTTAGTTGGTATTGGATTAGGTTGTATAGGGTATATCCATCAATTATGTAATGCAATAATAAAAACAAATGTGAGGATATTGGTAATTCCACTTTCCAGTTTCATTTTTCTTCTTTTCTTATTTTTCAATTGATTTATCATGGTAGAAGCATACTGTAAAAGAATTTAGAAATTTAATGTAAATGTACAAACTAAAATTTAATGTCGACATCAAGTATTCTTTTTTTTGTATAATATTTACTTGGACTTGACTAAATCCACTACCATATATTTTAGATGAATACTTCGGTTGACTTGCTGTGCTCGAATTTTCAATTTCATAATGGATTTTACTTTGGTTAGTATTCATTATGACACACATAGTCCTTTAAGTTAGACTTGGGTTGTACGATATACTTCACCACCTGCGCAGGTGCATTCTGGAACTATCAAGATTCAGGAGAACAAAAGAATTTTGTGATCTTTGGTATTAAAACAGCTAGCTCTAACTAAGAAATATTGTTTGTGTATTCTTACAGAGATGCATGATGTTGAATCCAGATGACATTAGTTCAACATCAGTACTTAGAGATCCAATGTCCGTTTATTGTGAACTATACTTGTTTTATGATTTTTGTCAATATTACTAGTACAAAATAACATTTGCAAAGTTTCATAACTGTTAACATCCATCACATGCTTCTTTTTGGAACATTGCAGCTTGCGACAGGTGGTGGTGGTGGAGATATTGGAAAAAGGATTGGTCATGGTGGCGGTGATGGTGGAGATGATGATGGAGACGATGACGATTACTTTGATGATTTTGATGATGGAGAGGAAGAAGATGGTGGACTTTTTAGGAGACGGATTGTTATACAGGAGGTGAAATTCCTAATATTTTGAATTCAGATAAAGCAGTATCTGAATCCTGAGAGAGATTGAGACTTGTGAGCTGATTACTGCTTGTTCTGTTGCAGCTTTTCAATAGAGAGTTCATAGATGCTGTACTGCAAGAGTGGTGCAAAACGATGAGTAATTTGCCTGCTGGTCTCTGCCAAGCCTATGAGATGGTAGAAGTTTATCTTTTCTTTTTCTCATGTCATGTCACACTTTGGTACGGTAGTTGGATAATATTGACTGGACATGTATATCAATCTAGGGTTTGGTAAGTTCTGCTCAGATGGTGCGGTACTTGTCAATGTTTTCAAGGCCAACGCAGACTAGATCCTTATCACGAGCTCTACCTGGATGGCTTTCTAGAGGTCTTGTTGGAAGGTAACATCCAAGTCATGTGCACACTTTTTTCAAATATGTGTAAGCTGTTTGCATATGTTTTACTATTCTGAAGTTTGATGATAGGCATGTATGTTCCTTACCAGGCAGAACTTCTGTTGGAACAGACATACATTCCTTGTTGGAATAGGATTAAATTGCTAACGATGTTCTAGTTAGGAGTCTATGCTATAGGGACATATAAAATGAAAATAGAGATTGATTCTGTTATTTTTCGTTTTATGATGATTATACACCCTTGTTTTCTTTATGATACTCCAACCGCCTATATTTTTCATTAAATAATTAGGCCCCCTTTTTGTTAGAGCTGGAGTTTGTGCATAAGCTAGTTGTGAGAATAAGCTCTTGGTAAGCCACAGTGGGGATAAGCTCCAGATAAGCCAACTATCTTTTTGTAAGGGCTTATGTAGTAAAGGCTTATAGTATAAGAGGAAAGAAAAAATGTCTGAAATACCCTTGGTCCAATCCATTTTGATGTTTAGTGGTATTGACATAACTTTGGACTGTATCCCACGCCACTTATATAACTGGGCATAAAATTTGAAATAGGAAATATTAAACAAGCATGCAATCAATAAATTTTTGTTTACTTTGCCTATGCACATTCTTCTTTGCTACGCGTATAAAGTATAAGCCCAATTGCACTCTACAAGTTGATGACTCCTTCTCCATGGCTCAAAAACATATCAAGTAGTAATATATACATATAGGATTAGGTACCTGCAGACCAATTTTTCTCTGTCACAATTGATTATTTTTCTAGTACAAACGTCAGGTGTAGTAGCCTTTGACATGAGAAAGGAATCTCTTTTCAATTGGTTCAGCTTCCTCAAGACAGCAAATCATAGTACAAAATGATCTTTTCATATTATCAGAAAGTGTCCAAGTGTTTATGGATCCAGAAGAAAAAAAGGTAGTGAAAAGGAGAGAACCGAGAGCAAAATCGATGAATAGACCAATTCAATTTTCATGATGCTTCCTTCAAGAGAAAGTGTGGATTTTCAATAGAAACGACCTCTATGATTGGGCCTTCCAAATTCAGAAGGGTAATATTGCTCCATATCGTTGCAAACATCAGCAAGATGAGTAACTACTTGGGATTCATCAGCGAGATGAGTCGCTCCAGCGCTAGGTGCCCTCGGGTGTCACGCATGGTGGTGAAGAGCCCCGACTGCTGGGGATTCATCAGCTTCGCTAGCCCAAAGTCGGCGATCTTCATGCCGCCGCGGTCGTCCAGGAGGATGTTCTCCGGCTTCACATCGCAGTGTAGGATGTTGCGGTTGCAGCCGGTGTGGAGGTTGTCCATCCGCTTCACGGCTACTGTCGTGCGGTCAGGGAGCTCGCCTCTGTACACGGACTCGAACCCACCGGAGCCGATTTGCCACTTGAATCCGTTGGCGGAGGAGCACAGGGGCGGCGATCTTGGGGTCCCTTGTACGGAGCAGGCGCGGGAAGGGCGGCAGCGGGGAGCCGACGCAGGGGAGGGCAGCACGGGGTCAGGGCAGTGCGGGGGAAGGTGGTAGCGGGGAGGGCGGCACGGGGCGGCGCGTGGGAGGTCGGCGCGGGGCAGCACGGGGGCCGGTGGGAGGGAGGGGGGACGCTGCGTGGGGAGGGTGGCACGGGGGAGGGGAGGACAGCTGGGGGTGGGGGGAGCATGGGGCTGTGCACCTGTGCAGGGTGGGACTTGGGGAGAAGAACCCTAATGGCAATTCACGTGTAATTTCATACAACTTTGAGGGCAAGTTGGTATCACGGGTTGGAGAAGCTTAGGAAACTCCTTGGGGGCAGCTTTTTTCCATGTATAACAAATTGTTGGAGCTTATAGCTTAAGCTAGGTTTAGAAAACGTGTTTGTTGGAGCTTATAGCTTATGTAGGGGCATAAGCTGTCTATAAGCTCCAACAAAGGTGGCCTAAATAAGGTTATGAGCTTTAGTTTAGTGTTGGTAATTTTAATATTTATGCCGCAGTATATTGGTTGTTCCTAGTATCCCTGCTAGAGCTCTGTGCTCACATTTTCTCCATCATTATGTTGGTGGTCCCACAGTAGAACTTCTATATGTGCTAAATAAATGAAACCCTAGTTCCATAAGTAAAATAGTACAAGAAAAAATAATATCAAGCAAGAGCCATTGATAACAATAGTTAGTGCAGTCACAACGAAGGTAGAGCTGCAGGCAGGTTATAGTTTTTCGGAATGGCAGAGATATATGTGCCATGATTCATGCTTGCCATATATTGTTTGTCCTTCATTAGATGTTGTGTACTTGGCAGTTTATGCTTTTTTTTTCTGTGTTAAATGGATGTTGGTGTTGGTTGTGTCCTTATCAGTACCATGTTGAATTACTCCTAGCTGCTGAGTGAACAACCCTCATATTGAAATCCAAGAAGCTTATCATAAATGAAAATGGGGGAAAGGATGGAGGTCACTTGTTTTGAATATAGAAGATGAAAGAAAACGCGGTGGCAGCGTGGTGGATATTTGGGCATTTCTCTTTCCCTCTTATTTGTTCTAGGGAGGGGGCATTGTGGGGGTGGTGATATTTGGACTTAACGAGCAAACCAGGTAGCAACGCTGAGCTGTTCTGCCCTCCTTTGTCGGAGATTTCCTTGTTGTTCGGAAGAATGAATGAAATGGCTGACGTCTATCACAACAAAATCTAGCTAACCTTAACTGGCCAGTTTAAGCCAGATTGTACATGATCATTTTTTGAGTCACAATTTCTAGTTTTGGCACCTTCGAGAATTTTACCTTCCAACTTTATGCCAAGCCTTGCTCATATTTTAGTTGTTAATGAAACCATCTGAAGTCATATTTCTTGGTTTCCAACTGAACTCCAGATTTACTTATTAACTACTGTATGCTTGTAAGTTGTCTCATGTGCTGATGAACTCAATAATAAATACTTAGATGTGAATGGGGATGACTTGGTTTCTAATCTTGAATATTTCTTGCCGCGTCAATTTAACACCGGTTTCAATTGTGATGTGTCTTCTGTAATGCAGAACACTTGCAGATCCATCATTCCCACATAAAATGGCCTTTGAGTTCATGGCTACTTTTGTCTCATCTGTTTGGTGGGAGATGAAAATTCGTAAGGAGAGGTATGTTGTACAGTTTTCTGGTATTCAACAGTTGCATTTTTACTACTACATCTAAACCACGTTACACCTTCGAGTAATCAGGTTTGAGCAAGAGTGGGATTTGGCGGTTGTCAATGCTTTGACTGCATCATGTTGCAATTTGATGGTTCTTGGGCTTCTAGCACCATGCCGTTCATATGGGAGTACATCCCGATTTGACTTCCAGAATGCGATTGAGAAACTTCCCAACAACATATTTGAGAAGAGTTATCCTTTGAGAGAATTTGATCTACAGAAACGAATCAGTGCATTCTTTTACAAGGCTGCTGAGCTTAGCCTGGTTGGTGTAGTTGCTGGCTCTATTCAAGGTGGTCTGTCAAAAGCCCTGTCTGCAAGGAAGGAACGGAGGTTAGTTTTGTCATCTATCATTTCTGTAGTCATAAAAGCATTCTTCTAAGGTTTCTCTAATCCATTTGTGGAATTTTTCTTTTCTTTCTTTTTTGTGAGTGTCATTTAGATTATCGGTGACCATTCCTTCTGTCAGCACCAATGCCCTTGGTTATGGAGCTTTTCTAGGACTATATGCAAACTTGCGATATCAATTATTGTGTGGACTAGATCAATATACAGTCAAGCGCTTTGATGTTCTTGGTGTGGCGATCTTCTTTGGTACAGCACTAAGGTAAATCTCTACTGTCCTATTGATGATGAATGCCATATTACTATACTACCGTTCTCGTACTTGTTGTGTTGGATATCAATAGCATCATGATGCATGTAACATTGATGCGCTATATTTGCTGATCTGCTTGTAACTCCTTCCGTTTTATGTGTGTTTGCTTGATCAGTCAGAGATAAAACATAGTTTGTATTGATTTTCTTTAATCTTTTCACTTTCTATTCACTTTCTAGTCAAACTTTGAGATCTATGAGCTTATGTCTAAATACCCATTTTCCTTGGAAACATTATCAATATTTCATTTCTAAATAAGAAATTAAAAATAACTAACATTTTGTTGTGGTGTCGAATAATTGGTTGATGCCGTAACATAACATGGGTTTCCCAGAAATTTAATGTATAAACTCCTGACGTAACCACTGTTGTAGCTGTGAAGCCAGAGGCTGTTTCCTGGCATTTACAGGCGAGAAAATGGAAACACTGGCCTATTGATTATTTGAATTGACCTTTTACTGTTGCGGAGCAGGTGGTACTTGACAACTTTTCAGCTGATAATTGTGGGTTACCACATTTAGGAAAATCATATATACAACTATCTCTGAAATACAAAAGGAAAAAAAAGTCCTACTATAATACAACTATCTCTCTAACAACCCCCTCCCCCGAAACTCATGGTGGATTAACAACACTTAGTTTGGAGAGGTAAAGACTGTGTTGGATAAGAGTTTGTGCCTTTATGAAGAAGTCTGCCAATTGAAACTTTGATGGCACATAGTGAAGAGCAACAACCTGGTCACGTACCTATGACCGCATATAAGAAGCGTCAATGCCAATATTCTTGGTGAGCTCATGCTTTATCGGATCTCTAGCAATAACGATGGCACATGTACTGCCAGACAAAAGAGGAGCTGGTATGGAGACAAAAACACCAAAATTCGCAAGTAACCATCATAGTCAAGTGACCTCTGCTGTCTTCTAA
Source organism: Stipa capillata (assembly GCA_019208055.1). NCBI lineage: Eukaryota > Viridiplantae > Streptophyta > Magnoliopsida > Poales > Poaceae > Stipa > Stipa capillata. The sequence goes on from JAGXJF010001476.1 coordinate 138,827, forward strand.
GCAGTGAGAGAACCACCAAGAATAACATAGTAGGCAGAAAGAGACAGATGATCAGAATGATCACTAGCCTAGGTCGCATTAGAATAAGCCTGGAGCTGCAAAGAACTAGAGCGTGGAAAGAAAAGACGGTGAGAGATAGTCCCACGAAGATATCGCCGAACACAAATAAGATGACTAGGAATGAACAGAAGCCACGACAAGAGTGGTGATGAGCCACAGGAGCAAAAGTTCCGTCATAGTCGCGACCATGCTCTGCTGGAAGCCACATGCCACATGTCGAGCCTTTTAGCGCTCAAGGGTACCATCCGAGCGGGTCTTAACCTTATAGACCCACTTGCATGTGATGGGTCGAACACGGGGAGGAAGAGGTACAAGATCCCATGTGGCAGTGTGCTCAAGGGCAGCGAGCTCCTCTGCCATCGCATGCTGCCATTCCTGATGAACAACAACGTTATGATAAGAAGTCGGCTCGGCAAGAGCGGCGCTAGCAAAACCAAGACACTCAATAGGTAGATGCGGACGAGCGCAAAGGGCATAGCAAGGAGAAGGGGGCGTATCAGGAGAAGAGCATGGCTCACTAGAAGATGACGATGCATCCGAAGAAGATGGCTCAATAGGAGAAGCTGGTAGATCGTGAGAAGGCACAACCGAAGAATCCTCAACTCGCGAACGACGAGTATGGTAGAGAGGAAAAGAAGGAACAGGGCCACAAGGAGCCTCGGGAGGAGGCGCCGGCAGTAGAGACACCACGGGAGGAGGCACTGGCAGAGAAGGCTCTTCTGAAGGAGGCGCTGGTGGTGAAGACGATGGTGGCGCCATTGATGAAGGCACTAGTGGTGAAGACGGTGGAGGCGCCAATGGAGAGGGCGTTGGGAAAGAAGGTGCCACGGGAGAAGGCACCGGTCGTGGTAGTGACAGAAAGGTGATGGGAGTATGAGGAAAAGTTAGGGAAGGAAGTGGCTCAACAAGAGAAGCTGGAGAACCAGGACAAAGACGAGGGTAGAAGGGAGGAGACTCATCAAAGTAACATCCCGGGAAACCCACTTCTGTTGGCTGACAGGATCCCAATAACAATATCCCTTACGCTCAGCAATATACCCTAGAAAAACACGCTGAACAGAAGACTGAGCGGTCAACTTAGTGTGCTCACGAGGTGCTTCTTGCACCTAGCACACACAATCAAAGAGACGAAGGTTAGAACAGTTAGAACAGTTGGGCGTCTTGACGCAAAGATGCTTGACTGGGATCCCACCCTAAAGAGTAGAAGAAGGCACAACCAAAGAATCCTCAAGTTGCGAACGATGAGTATAGTGGAGAGGAAAAGGAGCAGGGCCACAAGGAGCCTTGGGAGGAGGTGTTGGTGGTAGAGACCCCATGGGAGGAGGCACTGGCAGAGAAGACTCTTCTGAAGGAGGTGCTGGTGGTGAAGACGATGGAGGCGCCACTGAATAAGGCACCGGTGGTGGAGGCGCCAATGGAGGGGGCGTCGGGAAAGAAAGAGGGCGCTACGGGAGAAGGCACCGGTTGTGGTGGTGACACAGAGGTGATAGGAGTATTAGGAAAAGTTAGGAAAGAAAGTGACTCAACAAGAGAAGCTGGAGAGCCAAGACAAAGACGAGGGTAGAAGGGAGGGGACTCATCAAAAGTAAAATCTCAAAAAACCCACGTCTGTCGGCCAACATGATTCCAACAACGGTATCTCTTATGCTCAGCACTATCATCAAAAGTAACATCCCAGAAAACCCACGTCTGTCAGCCAACATGATTCCAACAACGGTATCCCTTATGCTCAGCACTATACCCTAGAAAAACACGCTGAACAGACTGAGCGTCAACTTAGTGCGCTCACGAGGTGCTAGCACAAACAACCAAAAAGACGAAGACTAGAATAATCGGGCGTCTTGACACTAAGATGCTTGATTGGGATCCCACCCTGAAGAGCAGAAGAAGGCTAAATATTAGTTAAATAAGTGGCAGTGGAAACAACCTCGGTCAAAAGATGAGGTGGAACACCAGAGCCAAGCATAAGAGTACGGTAGCTCAAGAAGATGATGCTTACGCTCAACAACACCATTTTGGGCGTGAGCACCGAGACAAGAAAATTGAGAAAGAGTACCCTGCTTAGCAAGAAAACGATGAAGGTGATTGGATAAATATTCCCCGGGAGTATGAACCATAGTGCCAAAGTTCTTATAGATGTGTAAAACCTCGCTACGGGAGGACATAGAATAAATCTAGATTTTGTGAGAAAATTCATCTATGAAAAGAACATAGTAGCGATGACCCCCTTTCGAAACAAAAGGAACTAGACCCAGACATCAGAATGAACAAGATCAAACAGATGATGTGAGACAGATTCACTAGAGGGATAAGAGGAGTTGTATTTGCTTACCAAGCCTACAACCATGGCAATTAGCTAAAGAGACGTCACCAAACATAGACCCTAAAAGACCACGGCGGAATAGGGAAGAGAGACCCGAACCAAAGGAATGTCCCAAAAGATGATGCCACTGAGCAATCGACGAGGTGTAGGCTAGGCGACCGCAACCTATAGATGGATCCCGAGCAGTGGTGGGCACGGACGGTCTAGGTGGCAGTGGTGGAAGCCAGCGACCTAGGCGATAGCGGCGGAAGCCGGCGGACGACGAAGACGAGTCGACTGAGCCAGCACCAAAATTAGGCTGGCGGCGAGAGGACAAGTGGCCGCCGGTTATGGAGAAGAGCAGTGGCAGAGTGATGCGATGTTGTCCATCCACGAGAGGAGAAGGCCGATGACCCAAGAAGAGTAGTAATGACGGTTTGCTCAGGAAGAAGAGCATCGGCCTAACGGCGTTCCAAGAAGAAAAGGAGGCAGTAGCAAGGAGGTCGAAGCGGTGGCGCATCCAGGACGAAGGAGGCGAAGTGCAGCAGCGATCGGCTTGGTGGAACGGCGGTGCGAGTTGTGGTACGCCTGTGGAGAGATCAAATGGGAGGTGATTGGAAAAAAAAAGATCTAAAACCCTATTCGGCTCTTGATACCATGTTAGGAGGAATAACAATTTGATTTATTACATGGGATTTAGGCCAATATATATATGTATAGAAAAAGAGACAAGGTAGGACTCAGAAATACAAAAGGAAATACATAGAGTTCTACTATAATACAACTATCTCTCTAGCAGAAACAATCTCGACAAAAAACAAAAACAAAAAAAGTATCGCCCCTACTGAGTTTCCTGGTAATCGGAAATGTCAGATAATTTTGTAGAAGTTTATCTGAGATTTTTTGAAGTCAAATTTGATACTTTTTTGACAGAAACGAAAATTTTGTGGGTTGCTGAGCCCAAACCCATGACCTCACCCTTCCAACTGCTCTGTGTTACCACCAGGCCAAATGAGCCTTACTGCTGTAGTTTAGATTGCACAATCTTTTCTTCTTGAATAATAATATTTTGAATTCTGAATTTTTCCACCGGTTCACACAAACCTTGGACCCAGCTGATAAATCCGGCTTTCACTGCGTACCAGCCAAGATTATTTTCCCTGTTGTTAGCTGTGCCTGATATTTATGACTTGCATTCTTACTGACGAGGTTTTGTTAAATCGCATGAGGCACAGGAAAAGCTTTTGAATTCGTTGGGTTCCAAACTGTTAAATCTGATCACAAAAAACATATATTTTAGCTTGTGGTCATTTACTGTAGTTTCTGTTGGTTAGAGTTCATATGATGTTTAGTAAATATCGTATTGGTTATTTATGGAGATGGTGTCAGTGTGACCATCTAGAAAACTAAAGAAAGGGTTCCAGCAATCTACTATTCTTTTTCAAAAAGAAGTCGGATGAACAAATATTGCATTTTAATTCTGTAGCTTAGGTGCTTTGGTCTTAATTTCAACCTAATTCGTATGAACTCTTCTATTTCTTATATTCACTTTATTTGTAAAAGTTGGATCTCCTTTGCTTTCCTTAGCAACTACGTCCATTTACTCTATTTTTTATTGTACCGTGCTCTGGAAGACTGGAACTGCTCGAATAGAGCAGTATTTTGTGAAGGCTACGTTCTATCATTAAACATGGTGCCATATGTATTGCAGATTGATGAATATTCAGATTGGCGAATCATCGAGACGCACATGGCTTGGAGAGGAAGCTGATCCGCAGTACTCAGATCGATTGCTGAGGGCATACAACAGACCAGTCGAGGTTGCTAATGCTGTAGACCAACATGAGTCAAGGTGGTTTATATCCAAGGATGCAGTGGTGTCTGGCCTTGGTCTTCTAGGCATCAAGCAGGGTGGACCCGAGGCACAGCTCTCCAAGCCACGCCGAAAAAGAGTTGTCCGAAAGAAGGTTGCCTCAGGTTGAAAGTAGTGGATTTGCTTGCAGTGCTGGAACAATTTTGCTTCAGTTCCACTATCCCATGCTGAGTTCTACCAAATGTAACTGATGAGGAAAACCATCATTGAGAATCAGCGTGCAGTCTATCGCCGAAGTTGTCAAAGGGGGTGGTTGAGAGCTTTAGGTCCTTTGCCATTTTGTATGATTTCTTGATTTCTGACAATAATTGACATCTCAATTTCTTGCACTGTTGTGAGCCAAATAGGCACGTTTAGTGGTAGTCCTGAGGATTCATAAAGATACTGTCGGTAATATGAGAAAGGATATTGCATTTTTGATTCAGGTCAAGTAGCTGTTTGGTTTATGCTTGTAGTGTGACGGTGAGGTGTAATATGGCTTTGTTGGGTTGCCCAGAGTTTTATCAGCTCTTGATGTGTATCCCCGGGGCATAATAATATTCATAGTAGTCAGTTGTTCTTGACCTAAGGTAATTGCAATGGAGATCTGTTAACTTGGACGATTGTTTCACTTTCGAGTGGGCATAACATTGCAAATTGTATGAACACGTAGTAGATGACTGGCAGAAAATAAAATACGGTACACGAATATACAAAAATGTGCAGTGGAGGGTGTAATGACCAATGCTGTAACCATGTGTAAACAAGACCTTTGATGGTCATTATAAATAAATCATATTTTATATCATGTCATTTATATGTTCAGGTTAATTAAAATAATCTAAATTTAAAATATGAAAAGTTAACCTAGAGTCAAACAATTATATTTTATATCAATGTCATTTCTACATTTAGATTAATTAAAATAATCTTAAATTGAGATATGTAAAATTAATCTAGAGTCAAACCTAATTAAAACTTGTGAAATCAATATGCTAGGATGATTTTCATAGATCTTATACACCTCCAAGATGGCCTTTGACGATTTTCAAGTGATTTAGAATTAATTTGATGTTTGAACTAAGTGTCGTTTGCTCAAGTTCAAAAGTTGACATAACTGTAAATAATTAATATGGAGATGAAATACTTTTACCGAATTCTCCAGAATTTATATTGGTGGCTGTTTATCCATTCTGAACCCTAATATAATTTTTTCATTCAGAATTGATATTTCACCTGCTTATTGTTCAAGCTGATTTTTGGCAAAATTCAACTTCAATTTAAATAACAGTCAAATACACTCTATAAAAACTGAGAAAATTTGCATGAGTCAATAATAATATAAAGACCTTATATGAATTTTACAGATCTAAAAACCTAAATTTGAACCTTTTAAAAATTAAAATATTAAAATAGGATAGAAAATAAATAAAAAGCAAGAACCTCACATTATTAGGCCAAATCTGGCCCAACTACTCAACGAGTCAGGCTGAATTTGCCTCCATGGTTGCCAGCCACTATTAGGAGGGCCCGGCTACTGCCTACCAGGCCTTTTTCTCTACCTGTTTGGAACATGTGTCGAACACCTTATGTGCTACAGTGACAACTCTGTCTCCCTCTGTCTCCTTGCCTCGAGCTCCATTTAACATGTTCTCGGCACCATCGCTTCTCTTTGCATCCTCTATTTCACCTGCGAAAGGTTTGGATCTACTATCTCCTTTGCTGGAAACGTGAGCGGTATTCGGTGCGTGCCCACATGATACCGTCGTGCCCTCTCATGCTAGAAGTACCCGTTTCGCCCAAAATCTTGTCAATCAGGTTCGACTCGTCTAGTAGAGCTTACGTATAAATTTAATTTGATTTTATAGTAAGGAATAAGGATAATGATGCTTTTCTTCTCCGTCTCCGATGGAGCGCCTGCACGAGCCGTTCGGTGCGTTTAGTGAGAGAGAGTTACTTCAGTGTATGTCGGGTCTTTAGGTCACCTTCTACCTCTCCGACAGCCTCTCGTCGACTTTTGTTCAAGGTGGCCGCAGCTGTCGTGAGGAACCGCCGTCAACCGGCGTTGTCGATCTCCTCGACACTGCCGACCTCTTCGGCCTGTAGCCAGTGACCCAAGTCAAGTTCCTGATGAGCACGTGAACCCAACGCACCAAACCTCTTTCAATTTTATGGTCTATACCGCGGTGGCCAATTTTTCTGTCTGACGAGCCGCCGAGCAGAGCCGTGCGCGCACCTGGTCTGCTTAACCTGCTGCTGTCGCATGTGTCCGCACGCATGCGTTGGCCTGCTACCGCTGTGTGTGCGCCTGCATGTGTTTTTGTCATGCATGCATGCATGCACATGATTTTGCGCTAATTGACTCTGGGTGCCAAGGGTTAGTAATAGGTAGATTACAGCTACCAATCAACTAGAACACTGAGTCACTCTCGTGCAGATCGCATCTTTTTAATCCTGTTAGAAATACTAAAACCTGACCCGTGGGTTCACTTACTAGCAACTAGTTAACTCTCTTGTATATATAGAATAGCTTATTCTATGCTCTGGCAGAATTTTATGTATAGAAAGTGGTAATAGTTTTTACTATCTCTTTTATGGCTCAGGTAGTAAAAGTTTTATGAAATAACTATATTATGAGTGTGTTTTTATCATCACTTCTTGTAGTATGGAAGACGATTTAAACATATCTGAAAATTACTATTGTACATATTTTTACTATCTCACGGGAAGGGATTTACCACACGTCTAACCATGACATACTATAAATTATACATATTTGAAAATTATTATCTCGCGACAATAGATTTACCGCACGTCTAATCACAGTTTACTAGAAAGAAAATAACTCATGTAGTTGTTCATAGTAAATAACTCATGCAGTTGTTCATAGTCATTTGCATAGCCCAGTTGGTTAGAGGATTATAGTTGCATGCATAAGGTTCACGGTTTGAATCCCACCTCCTCCTTAAAAAAAGAATATAAATATATATTTCACCCCTCAACTATTGCCTATGAGCATATTTCATCCCGAAACTCTAAAAAGGCTAAATCTTACCCTTAGCTGTTAAATTAAATCTAGGTAAATTACCTCCCTGACAGTGGCCGAAGGCGGTTTTGCGCTAACGTGGAGTGGTTTTGACCTGAATTAGATAACGTGCCGCATACGTGTTAGCCACATCATCTCCACGTCGTCAAACAAGTCATGCAATAGTAAAGCCACGAAATTTTGAGGAAAATTAATCATTATCCTGATCTTTTTTTTTCAAAATTGCGGCGAACCGTCAAAGTGGTACAACAGAAGCATCGCAGCGGTCCATATATTACAGACTGAAGTTACAACTTGCAACAAAACACAAAGTCTTACAAACTGATTCCTAAAAATACGGGGAATTTAAAACCGTTTGCATTTGGTTGCAGCAAAAGCCTTATCTACATCTCTTGTCTCACCTGACCTACTAATCTACTCGGCATTGTTCTCGTTGCGGAACTCGACGTAGTAGTCGATGCCTTCGTCCTCCTTCTTCGGCGCTTGCTCTTCGGGAATGTCCTCGTCGACCTCGATATATACCACTTCCATCTCCGCCGTCGGCTCATAGTCTAACCAAAGGAATTAGAGTAAATGGATGAGTACAGAAGGTACTCAACAAGTCCAGGAATAGCAAAGAGGTGCTTGATGCACTATCTACTGAGAACGGCAACGTCCTCCAAAAGCAATGCAGTTTTGAAAGGTAAGGGAGTCATGTTTTAATTTAAGAGACTACGATCTCATGTCTTACAGGCTGCTAGGATCCCCGATGGATCCCTTTCCTGCTGCGTTCGCAGTTCCAACCAGGAACATGGAGTGACTCAGCCACAATTATTACACTCTGCAGAGGTGCGCAACTGTACCCACAAACGACCAATAGTCACATGCACAACCAGACCGTAAAATCACAGAACCGTTTCACCGCCCGCTTAGTCATACCCCGCGTCGTAGTCCCGCACAACAGGCCTGGGACTACCGGTCTCACGTTGACACTACAGGTCCAACGCCTTGTGGGTAGCCAACGGCTAACATCACATTCCCAACAGTTGATACTCTAGATCCAACTGTTCAGGTCTTCCTTTCCCGGAGGAGTATGACCTATGGTAAAGATATTTTGGTTCAGCCCCGCCCATACAAGGTATGTGGTTTGCACGATCGCTGCGGCCCTTAAGCACAATCGATCATTTGTTGTTTTAACCTTATATGAAACAAACCCGTGTGATGAAATCCACCTTCCGATGTGCCTCCAGTACCTTTCCCAGATTTCACCACCCACCATGTCATCGCCCAAAATCGGTGATCAAAATAAACAACAGTTGATTCATCTTTAGAAAATAGATTTTTATTTTTGTGCATGTTATAGACAAGAGGGCAATTTTATAAAACATTTCCAACGGACATGAACAAGAAACTGGACTTGCCTGGTAACGAGTAAGTAGTGGAGTTCGACTGGTCTACTGGCTGAACTCCGGCTTCTGAAGAAAAAGCAATATAGTCGATAAGGACTAATCCACAAGGATTGCAAGTATGAATGCAAATGTCATGACATGTTTGCATGAGAGAACTTCTACATGCTAGGATATTTCAAGGAGTTTGGGCATAAATTTGTTTTAAGTATTTTCTAAGGGTTTCACATCACCTGAATAAATAATTAAACTTTAATTATGATTAAAATTCATGTTGATTTCAATTAAGTTAAATTAACTTCATCACCCCTTTCTATTCACTTCAGGAACCAAATTAGGTTAGAATTCTCTTTTCCAATTTAGTTAGGATAACTCATTACTTTACTCAAGTTTTAATTTCCTTTTAAATAGATGTTTTAACTTAAGAAACTCTCAATTCTAATTTACTCCTCAACATATATATGTATACATATTCATTTCTCTTTAACATAAAGAAGAATAGACTTATTTTATTTTATTTCTTATTTCAAGAAAGAAAACTAATTGAATTAGTCTATTCCAATTTTTTATTTTTTATTTTTATTATATATTTTTTCTTTAACCTCCTCCCGACCGCCCCCCTTTAGGCCCGAACCCTAAACTACTCTAATCCCTACTATCCCTTTCTCTCATACCTCCTTCTCCTACCGCACCTGACGGGTTCCCCTTTTGACTCAACGCCGCCGCCGCCGGCTCTCCTCCGTCCTCTTTCTCACGGACACCGCTAGCGCCTCCTCCTCAGCGGTTGCCCCGCCGCCGGCTCTCCTCCATCCTCTTCCTCACGGACGCCACTAGCGCCTCCTCCTCGGCGGTTGCCCCGCCGCCGCCTCGGATGGAGGCCCCATCGCGCGCTCCAATCGCCACGCCTCGGCCGCCGCCCAGGTTGGCCGTGGTCGTCGTTGTAGCTCCCTCACGGGAGCTCCGTCGGCCCGCCTCCCGCCGGTGGCGAGCCGAGGCTCCCCACGCCATCAGTGCCCTCTTTTAGGTAAGCCCTTTTTCCCCATTTCTCCTCTAATCCCTAAATTCTAGGGTTCTTCCAATTCCAGTCCGATTATTGCTTGATTACTATGCCAGCTTTAGTGATTCCCCAATCCTATTAGCTTTGGGTAGGGCTCTACCGAAATCCCCCGTGTGCACACCAAAAATGGCTATGCTCATGATTTCCTTTACTCACTTGGTATGTGGTTATGGCTATTAGTTAGTGTTCTACTTAGCTTACCTACTCATACCCTAGATGCCCTATATCTGGGAGGATACGTGAATGCTTTCTCTAGCTGGGTAATAGCTGTACTAATCGATTAACCTTGCTCATGATTGCATCGGCTTAACTAGTGTATGCTGGTGCTTTAACTCTGAGTGTTGGCCAAAAGAATTGATAAAAAATATGAGCTACTAAAATTTTGGTTCATTTATATGCTTGGTGATGCTTCTTATATGTGAGCTTACTTAACTGATGGAACAGCTGCTAGCTTGGTCATAGCCGTTCTCTACTTTCTCCCATATATGTGTATGCCCATGTCAGTTTATTAAGCTGAAGAACATATACTTCACATGTTGCCTATAGGTTGTCTTGACGTTTACACTGTGATGTTTTCCTGAGAACTTGAGATAAAGGATGATAAGAGATCTGATGAGAACATATTTACTATACATGTTTCTTAGCTAGCTTGTGTTGAGGTTTGCATTTGAGCATTGGTTAGTCGAACTGATGGGAGCAGATATTACTGTTGCCTATTTGATGCTTAGCTCGTAGTGGTTAAACTGAGAAAGGAATTTGAGGAATGGTATGTAAGAACAGATACATCGTATCAGCTGCCTAATCGGTTGCCTATTTTTGTGATGAATAAAACTAAAAGAACAGATGCTTTACTTGATATTAGCATTTTCATGCTTTCTTCATGAATATGTGTATATCAGTTTATTTCCTGATAATAACAGATGCAAAACTTGGTCTTTGTCTACAATGATTCTTTGTCTAAAAGGATTTAGAGAAGGTATTACTGATAAGAACAGATTATGCTACCCTTTGCTGCCTAAACAAGACCCAATAATGATTTTAGAATTAGAGAAATGGTATCACTAAGATAAGAACAGATACTATGCATGCTGCTTACTAAAATCTGAGGGTCCTATTATTATCATGCTAAACTCTTATGCATTTATATGCGAAATAAGGGTGCTAAGGCTGATCTTTGATAAGCCATTGTTACCTCGTTGGCTGAGCAAGAACTCGGCTTGGGGTCTCCTAAGCTTGCTGGTCCTTACTCCCCTCAATGCTCCCTGGTGGTCTGCTCTCTTCCACTCCTCCTCCTTAGATCCTGGTGGTCTTCTCCTCTGGAACTCCTCTTGTTCTTGTCGCCTAAGGCTCCTGGCTTGAGCTCTAATGTGATACTGGAGTACTAATTTTTTAGATGGCCTACTAGTGCTATTGCTCTCCTTTTTCTGGTTGCCATATCTTTGTATAAACCAAACCTTTCCTAGGCTTCTCTGGTGGAATGGTTTGCCACCTCATGCTGCCTTGCCACCACGTGGCTGCTCACCTGATTACTCAGCTGCCTTCTCGGTTAAGGAAATTTGACTAATGTCAAATTTTTGTGAAAACCGATGGATAGCTTTGATGGTTGATATTTATCTCTTGATTTGAAATTTTTTTTCAAATTCTTTTCAAAACAAAACATGGAGGCAATTAGAGTAGGAAAAATAAAATTATTTTGCTACCTCTCACCTCTTTTATCCCTAATGTAATTATTGTAAATTAGTCCGATAAGGGTCTTAGCCATGTGGCCCTCGGACATTTTCAAAAACAAAAATGTTTTCAAAAACTATTTTTCAAAACTAAGAACTACTTAGGTCATCGGCACTATTTTGCCCCCGCAGCTAACCTTGCGGATGTCGGTGGAACGGTGCTGGTGAACCACTTATGTTTTCCAAAACTGTTTTCGAAAAACCTGCCTCCTACAGCAACGGCAAAAATCCAATTGTCTCGAGTGTATATACTCGACGACCTCGGATGTCGCCTACATTTCTGAAGAATCTTCCCCCCTCCGACTCTCGGTGCTTCTCCACTACAGCTCAACACTCGAAGACTCGGAAGGTCGGAGATTAGGGTTAGATATTGTATAGGTAGAATCTTCCATTATGTAAATTTTCTTTTCTTCTTTGACTCATTTTGTAATAATGTTGTGTTACAATCTTTGTAATATTCTATTGATCAATAATGTATGCCATGAACGATGCAATGCACAACAATATTCCCCCCTTTCTCAACCTATCTTCCAACGCGGCTTGATAGAATCGGGTCAACTCAGCAACGCGAGTTGTCCTGACTTCCACCTCACGCTTCTCTCGACTACTCTAAAACTAGGGTTCTCACAAAAATTTTCAAGAAAATTTGAAATAGTTGGGTAAAAGGAGTTGTGAGGAAATTTACAAAATTTCTCGAAACTGAAGAAATTTGGTCAGATTTTTGATTCAATTTTTTGAAAAACAAAAAATAGTCGGGTTTTTATTTCGAATATTTTGAAAATATGATTAATTTTCCTCAAAATTTACTATTTCATGACTTTTTGATGATGTGGAGGTGATGTGGCTAACACGTAGGCGCCACGTCATCTAAGTTGGGTCAAACCGCTCCACGTCAGCACAAAGCCTTCTTCTACCACTATTAGTGGGGGTAATTTCCCTAAATTTAACAGTTAAGGATAAGATTTACCTGATTTTAGAGTTTCAGGATGAATATGCTCACAAGCAATAGTTAAAAAGTAAAATATATACCTATTCCTTTAAAAAAATTAAAGCGGTGAAGTGATAGTAAATAGGTGACCAAAGGGTAGTAAAATCACGCTATAAATTTACCATTGATACACTCTTAAGTGCAGATATGTGATAGTAAAAGAGTATCTAGATTACAGTAAAAGACTTCGCAGCCGATGGTAATTTGGGCAAGGACACTAGAACCGATAGTAATTTGACAACGAATAAATGGTAAAGAATTACCATCGGTGCGCAGTTCAAGTTAAAATGTGCTCATACGCAGATTAGCACTGTCGTCTATATATATACATACACACACACACACACACATATATATATATCAATCTTGCTAATGAAATAAGGTGCACAGTTGAGAATAGATGAATTCCCTCCTCTCTCTTAAACTTGATATATGTTCATTCAGTTTGATATATGTTCATCCAGTGCTTATCTTATCCCTTTTTTAATGCTGTGTTTTCCTCGTCTTGAAATTCCAAAATCATTGCGATTGGCCTATTAAAGTTATTTTATCAAATAAAACTGTACATTTCCAAAAAACAAGGAAAATTCAGGACAGAAAGATATTGCAGAAATGAACCTACAGGACTACCCCATTGGAGCTAGTGCTAGCCATAGCAGCAAATAGGCTGGCCTTGGGAATTAGCTGCTTCAAGTTACATGTGTGGCATGAGCTGGTAAGCTTGTGAAACCTGTGAAAATTTAAGCAAATAAGCTAATAATAGTTCATTGGTTGCTGCCACATAGTTAAACTTAGTTATGATGTGCATGCTTTTTTATTCATATTTTAGTACTATTGTTAAACCTTCCTACTTCATGTACTGCATATAACTATAATATTGTCTTACTGACAATAAGCAATAAGACTCGTGTTTTCTGACAAAAACTTCATACTGAAACTTATTCTGATCTGTTTTCACTAAGACATAATTTGACAGCATAATGTAGTACAAAATAGCAAATAGCAAATAGAGCCTTAGCAGATGTTCAATGACTGGACTATCAGATAACAGCCTATTCTCCATTATACGTGACTTCACATCTTGAATGCATCTTTTAGTTTTACTGGATAACTGGTACCCTGATACGGTGGCTCCCGATCTTCACAGATTGGATTGGATAGCTAGGAAAGCCTAAATGGAAACCCACCCCAACAACAAACCCCAATGGGAAAGCCTTTGGGAACTAGGAACCAAATCAACAATCCTCTTGATTGAATGCCACGTTTACCACTCGGAGGCACGCGCCGATCCGTACAATCCACAAGGGAAAGTAGGGCCTAATGGTGAAACTCCGAAGCTAGAGTGATGAAACCCTAGATTAGGAGCAAAGCTCAACTTTAGTCTAAACAACAAGTCTAAAAACCCTAATTAGTGGGGGTACGGTATTTATAGGTTTAACCCTCCACTTAAGAGATACATGGGCCTTGGCCCATTTTCTGCACGCAGACAGATCTGGACTATCCGGATTTGGGGGCCGGACAGTCCGGACGTTCGGAGGGTCCGGTCTGCAGTCCGGGTCTTCCAGAGAAGATCTGGACCCTCATCCGGACTGTCCGGGTGGAAGGTCCGGGCTTTCCAGAGAAGATCTAGACCTTCATTTGGAGGGTCCCGGGTGGAAGGTCCGGCCACATCCGGAGGGTCCAGGCCTCAGCCGGACAGTCCAGGCCTTCCTTCTCAGTAAACATCTGGAGGGTCCGAGGCAGCAGTTCGGGCGTGGTTGAGCTTGAAGCTTGGAGTCCCTCCCTCAATCCCACTGTCCTCCAACTTGGGCTTGGTGCTCTGAGTCTGTCTCTTGGTTCCTTTGCCTCCCACCTTGGTCGGTCTTTCATACCTTGGCAAGCATAGTGTCAACGCATTAGGTAGCATACTATTCAAGGTAGGATTAGATGGACACGTGTAAAGGAGAAGATTCACCTTGTCATGCCATGTCTTAGCAACATATGGGTCCATACACGTGTCACTTGAAGTTGAATAGCTTGATGACGTGTTATCCATGGGATGCTCCGCATCATTCCCCCCTTCTTGAAAAGGAGTCGACCTCGACTCCATTCCTTCAAGCCCAAAGAAGGGTGATGTCCATGCTTTCTCCCATGGATGCCTTATGCCTTCTTCACCCTTAATGAATGTTACTCCATGGAGCTCTTTCTCCTTCTAGGATGTACAACAAGCTAATAATGAAAGAGAAACAACACTCAAAGAGTAGCCAATTCTTCAAATTCATCTTATGATTGTTTAAAGAGAAGGAATTCATCTTGGTAAGGTTCCTTTGTACTCTCCTTAATATATCTTGTAGTCCTGGGGTGTTTGGCTCGAACAATTCATGAGAGTTCAAGCTTAAATAGCTATCTTCAGCTCGTTTGGTCAACTCATGTTGTTCGGCAGTTGCTATGTAGACCTTGTTTCCTGCACCATCACTAGACCAAACAAATAACATGTATGCGTGGTAGATGAACACATCATTCGTCATGACGTATTTATTCTTTCGTATACTGCCATTAGCACACAAAATGTATAGCAAATATAATGTGTATGCATGGTATATGTATACGTCATCCATCATGACATGTCCCTTGTTTTGTTCAACACTAAAGTGCTAAGATGCATGGCAAATATGCAGCGTGTATCTCTTTACTCATGGCATCCCTAGTGTTATGCATCATGGTTTCTCGATTGTCATGTATGCTCTTTGTATTATTCTCATGATACTCCATATTTTCAAGTATTAGATCATTGTTGCAAACAAATCTATGGAAAGAACAAGTGGTCAACATGTTTGTTGCAGTTAAAGGAGCAATTTGATGATGTTCATTACATGGCATATTTAAGATATTAACATAGTTGCAAGAGATCTTATGGAAAGAATAAGTAGTCATCATGTTTCTTGCAACACATGTGGTATTATCATCATCATCATGCATGTCAAAGTGTTCATGGCATGGTATATAAGACAGATTGCCCAAAATATGCAACTTCAACATAGCAATTTCATTACAAGTGATATTCATGCCACAAACCATAAACTTGTCATCTATGCCATATTCACCGATTAATTAAATTTATAAGGATAGGCATAGGTGCGATGAAAAGACTTCAAAGATGTGATTTTAGAAATCTTACTCATAGCACATGACAAAGTCAAAGGGTCCTCAAACATGATATAGCATATGGAATGAGCAAATGTGATTTTAGAAAAAACTTCATCATGTCTAATTAACTCCACATGATTAGCATAGTTTGCAGTTACATCATCACACGGGCAAGTCAAAGTGACATGAGAAGAAACATTAATCTCATCTACATCATGCAAGCAATCAAATCTTTGCACATGCTTTTGGGGGACCATTACAACACCTATATTGTTACCTTTGATGTCCTCCTCAGTTGAAGTAGGTGTAGGTGGTGACTTTGCCTCCTTGGGACCACATTCCTCATCTTGACATAACCACCGGGTGGTAATTTCTCCATCTCCCATCGTGGGAAGCTCCCTTACCTCCAATGGTAGAGCCGGCTTGTTGAGAAAGGGTGCCGGTTGGGACTCGAAATCCTGCACCAAGTGAGAAATACTAAAAGTAGAGGGTAAGTCATTAGCTTTAGAAATGGCCTCACTTGACCTATCTCAACTCTTGTGGTGTTTCTCTCTCACTCTCAATGATGATGCACCTAATCTCACATTTGGTAGAGTCACACAACCTTCACTTTTTATCACTCTCTCTCAAGTTGGCCATGTGGCTCTCATCCTCACATAGAATTGGCTGCATCTCGTCTCTATTGCAAGTTGATACGGTGGGGGTATTCTTGGTGCATTCATCTCCATGCGCCTCCTTGATCGAAGGAAAAATTCCATGCTCGATCATGTGCTCATTCGCCTCGCCTCTAAAGGTGCAAGCACCATCTTGGATAACACTGCTCGCCACCTTGGTCGAAGGGAAAATTTCATGCTCGACCATTTTTATACTCGCCTCTTGCGCTACTCTGACTTTGCTTCTTGAGTGGCTTCAGCCCATTCTCTGTCTCCTTTATCACTTCCATAGGTCGCTTCTCAAGAGACTGGTTTGCCATCGCCTTGACGCTCTTCTCCGCCTGGAGAGCACCCTCCAAGAGGTCTAGCAAGCTCTTGAAGTTCTTGAGAGGAAGTGATGAAACAATATCCAAGTTCAATCCATCCTCAAAGTACTTCATCTCCATTCTTGTACTAAAACCACCAGCTCGTCACATTGCACGCTTCATTTCATTGAAGTAGACTTGGACCGGTTGGTTCCTTTGCTTGATGCTCTCCACTTGTCGAAGTAGCTCCCTTGAGTACTTGGATGGCACGAACTCATCTCTCATAAGCATCTTCAAACTTGTCCAATCAGTGATGAGCTCCTTTATGGGAAGTAGACACCACCATCTTGACGCGTAGTCATTGGAGTCCATCATGGCTTGCCTGACATCTTCAACTGGGGTTACTCGTTGAAGCTTGAAGAATTTCTCCATCCGCCATTCCCATTCAAGGTACTCCTCCAAGCCTCGAGTTCCATAGAATGGAATCTCTATTGATCTCTAGGGGACTTGGGCTTGCTGAGCTTCGCATTTTCACTATCTTGGCGGTGGGTACTTGTGTTTCTTACTTCATCTTCATCCACCCTTTTGTGACAGCTTCTCAATCCCTTTGAGCTTCAGACGTTGTGGTTCTTGGTGGTGAAGTCCAATGAGGAAAATACATGAGGAGCACTCATGCCATATGTTGAAGCCCATGATGCTTGAAGTGTAGTTGTCGAGGATTGGACTTGTTTCTTCTTCTTGATATCCACTCCGTAGCCACTCCTAAACATGGTTAGAATAGGCAATAGAATATATGTGTGTGGTGTATGTGGAAGTTGGAACCCTACACTTTTTGCTCACCTCACTTACCGTCAAAGTCCTTACCTTCCTTGGATTGAAGGATTGAAGGGGTGTGTAGGGTAAAGATGGCCCTCAAGAGTAGGTTAAAGAAGTTACAAGTCCCAAAGCACTAACTCAAACAAAGCTTTTAGTGGATCTCGGAAAGGATTAGCACAGCACACTAAGCAAATGGAATAATGAGATATTGCAAAGATTAGTAACCATCCATAGTAGAAGCAATGCAATAAGAGTTGATCTCAAAGGGTATAAGCGAAACACAAGACAACTCACACACAAAGATACTGGGATTTGTGTAACTAAGAAATGAGCTATATAAAACAAGATTGTTCCTAGCGAAGACTAGAAGCTCACGTTGCACAAAGACTAGGAAAGACGCTAGCTCGATTGCAAATTTTTAGGGTAAAAGATTTGTACACTTGACTACTCTCCCTATTTAGATTTCCTTTCAAGCCTGCGTTTTCCCTACAAAAGGACTAATTGCATTTGCATGTTTCTTTCTTTCTCTTTTTTTTGATTGATTCTTCTTCCTCTTTTTCTTTATGCCAAGATCTTATAAGACTAACGTTTTTGATTACTTGGGAAAGATGTTCTAAGTAGCACAAGTGTACAAGACCCTAGCAATCATCAATGAACTAGTCTTAATAGGATCAATGTTTTCACAAAAGAAAAGATTGACTCATAAAGAAGTTGCAAGGAAGAAGGGCCTTTTCGGAGATTTTACCTTGCTTGTGGAGGTTGGTGCCAATGATGATGGCCTAGAGCTCGTTGTTAGCTTCGAAACGAGTCCAAGGTCACTGAAAACAGACACCGGATGTGGAAGTTATGTCCCAAATGGTAAAGCTGCTGTGTCCAGTTTTGGTAAATCCGGACTGTTCGGGTTGAATCCAGAGGGTCCGGCCGCCTGGACTGTTCGGATGAAATCCGGACTATCCGACCGGTGATAGAGGAACAGATCCACGATGTGAGCGGCCCGAAAACCACCGAATCGGATGGCAAATGACAAAATTGGCCAAAGCAACGCAAAGGAAGGTTAGATCAACAAGTATAGCAAAGATCTAATGGATCAAAACCAACCAAAGCTCACTCAAAACTCCGAATTGCATCTAGATTTCAAATCGGGTTCTTTTTGCGGGATTTTCGAAATAGGCAAGAAAAACCAAAACAAAACTACCAATTGGGGGTAGAGAAAGGAGGGGATACAAATCCAATCCGTGGCAACCTAGAGCTCTGATACCAAGTTGATACGGTGGCTCCCAATCTTCACGGATTGGATTAAATGGAAACCCACCCCAACAACAAACCCCAATGGGAAAGTCTTTGGGAACTAAGAACCAAATTAACAATCTTCTTGATTGAATGCCACGTTTACCACTCGGAGGCACGCGCCAATCCGTACAATTTACAAGGGAAAGTAAGGCCTAATGGTGGAACTCCAAACCTAGAGGGACGAAACCCTAGATTAGGAGCAAAACTCAACTTTAGTCTAAACAATAAGTTTTTAAAACCCTAATTAGTGGGGTACGGTATTTATATGTTTAACCCTCCACTTAAGAGATACATGGGTCTTGACCCGTTTTCTGCACGCAGACAGATCCAGACTGTCCAGATTTGGGGGCCGGACAGTCCGGGCGTCTGGAGGGTCCGGGCTGTAGTCCGGGTCTTCCAGAGAAGATTCGGACCCTCATCCGGACTGTTCGGGTGGAAGGTCCGGGCTTTCCAGAGAAGATTCGGACCTTCATCCGGAGGGTCCAGGTGGAAGGTCCGGCCACATCCGGAGGGTCCGGGCCTCAGCCGGACAGTCCAGACATTCCTTCTTAGTGAACATCCGGAGGGTCCGAGGCAGCAGTTCGGGCGTGGTTGAGCTTGAAGCTTGGAGTCCCTCCCTCAGTCCCACTGTCCTCCAACTTGGGCTTGGTGCTCTGAGTCTGTCTCTTGGTTCCTTTGCCTCCCACCTTGGTCGGTTTTTCGTACCTTGGCAAGCATAGTGTCAACGCATTAAGTAGCATACTATTCAAGATAGGATTAGATGGACACGTGTAAAGGAGAAGATTCACCTTGTCATGCCATGTCTTAGCAACATATGGGTCCATACACGTGTCACTTGAAGTTAAATAGCTTGATGACGTGTTATCCATGGGATGCTTCGCATCATACCCTTTCACTGATACTGATGTATGTTTTTGGCTATTGCATTAATGTAATGGAATCTCTTTATCTATTCAGCAGGACTGTGGGCAGCCAGGATTCCTCCTGGCGGAGAGACAACGCTTTGGCAATATATTATCCCAGTAGGTGAAAACTAATACATTTCAATATTTGGTATTGTTTTCTCAGGTGGATGTCATCCTTGCTGGAGTGATTTATTGCTTATATAGACTGATTTATGGCAAAAGATGATTCGAAAGGTCTTCTGCCATATAGATTGATTTATTGCTTAATATTCCTTCAGGTACCGAGGAAAGATGTCAGACCCCAGATTCCATAACGGAGAGCCTTAGGAATAATCACCCGCTAAGCCGGAGCTTCAACCCCGACCTCAACTCACGGTTGACAATTCCGAGAGGAGTAGAGTGATATGGCTCCGAATGGCCCGAGACGTCAACCCCAAAGCTTCCTCCGGCAATTCAATGCACTGAGCAGTAGGGCGATATAGTCTCCTCACTCTTTCCCACTGAGCCGGAGCATCAACCCCGACCTCGTCCCGGCAAATAAATGCACGGCTGGAGTAGGGTGATATAGCTCCCAACATCTCAGTGGAGAGTCGCTTCACAGGGGTGACTAAACTTAATAGCTCTACGATATAAAACCTGAAATCCTACCTGCATCATGCACTTCAAACATACACGCATTGTACACGATACAGGGGGAAGAACAAACCAGTATCATAACAGAGACTCTACGACCGAAACTGCAATAATACTAGTTGTTCGGAAACTTAACGACGTATTCATAGCAAAAGTTATTTACACAGCGGAAACATAAGTTTGGCTGAGAAGCCTAAGGGTAGGGCCGAAAGCGGCGGCAGCACAAACCAACTACCGAACCCAGGGCAGGACCACTGCCCGGGATCACCAGCGACTAGTCGATGCCGGAGTCTACCTCAACGTAGAAACCCTCCGCTGCGGGAGTGGTTTCCTCTGCACACAAATATCAACGAATGCAAGGTGAGTACAAAATGTACTCCGCAAGACTTACAGGGGAAAATAATAATAGATGCATCAGGTATCAAGAAAGGGCTATCTGTGGACTATTTTGCAGCAAGCTGATTTGTATTTCGAGAATACCTGTAAATAGCTTGAAATCCGTCTACTGGAATACTTTTGCAAAAGAGATGAGCTGAAACTGCATAATAAACCTAAAGCAGACCATTAAACACAGCAAATCCCTCGATCCTTCCTCGACCACCAGGGAGAAAGCGATCGCTAACCCACATCCTTAGAGTTGGTCCATTTTAGATTAAGGTTGTACTTGTCTAATTCGACGTAGGTAATTACCAAGCTGTCCATAACCGCGGACACGACTATTCGAATAGTTTAAACCCTGCAGGGGTGTACATCTTTACCTACACGCATCGATCGACTCCTAATGCCACCGGGATAACACACTTCACGAGGTGTGCTGGCGGAGGGTGATCGAACACGACCTTTACAATGTTTTCGACCTAGGTATGAGCCGCCCTAATGGGCTAATCCACGAACGACAGTTCGGCCGATACTTCGCCGTGGTCCCGCTAGTTGTGTCAGGTGATACATCCCCGGTCCCGGACCATGTGTAACCCTCACTCCTATATTGTTGCACCACACCACCTTCTCATTTTCCACGCACCCAAGTCACGAAAACGGCAAACTATGCGGCTCACCACCTAAGTCTAGACAAATTATTCGGTCGGGGGTGGCCCATATACACCCGTGTAGTAGTACGCAAAATCTTGGGTCAATGTACGCCAGAAACCGGTCCTTGTGGGATTAACGAGACAACCCACCATGCTCCCAACATGGCCTCTCGTCGATGCCTGATTTGAGATTAGTCAAGTTTATTAATCCGCCCGGTGAACAACCACCTAACCGCTAACCCATCCAGAGTAGTGTGTTTTGTCTGCCATCCCAGGAATTACGACTTTGCTCAACTAAGCAGGTCTAAGCATCATGAGCGATAATATCAATATCACAACAACAAGTAATTCACTCTAAATAGGTTGGAAGGGTCGGTGGTGTTGATTGAGCGACAAAGTAAGTTTTCATGCAACGGATAGGGTTCACACTTAGCATAAAATATCAGTGGAACGCATGCAATACGATTTTAAAAGCAAATAGTAAGTTGCAAATAATGGGTTATCCTCAAGATGGTCAAAGGGGGCTGTTTGCCTTGCTGATCCGTTACTATGCCCTGATCCTGCTCAAAGTTACACTCGTCGAGATCGTCCGGTCCTATCGGAAGGAGTGACAACACCGAAACGAAACACACGAAACAATCAATACATTGTTGGAAAACATCGGCATGAGATGCAATGAATGCCATGAGCTAGAGGATTCGAAATAAACACTAACGCAACTGGAATCAGGTTAATCGGAGTCCGGACGCGCGAGATATCGCGATCCGACGACTTCCGGGGTTCGGGGAAACCCTAAATGGAGTTTTTAATCAATTTTACTTTTCCTAGCATGCAAACATGGATGAATATGATGTAATTGAATAGTTCTCATTTTTCTGAACATTTTGATATATTATTTGCATTTTTCTGAGTTACAATGCATTTTCTGTGAATTTTACAAGGTTTAATTCATTTAAATCCCCTTTGTTGTATTTTTCTCAGAAAATAAAATCAGAAATACCAATATTACTCAGCCTAACCTAGCTTCAGAGTATGACAGTGGGCCCCCTTGGTCAATTTTGACCGAGCCAATGACATGGGGGACCCACCCGTCAGCTCCTTCCCTTTTCTTTTATTCTTTTTCTTTAATTTCCAGCCGTGGGACCCGGCTGTCAATGAGACATATTTAAATACAGCACATTAATCACACTGTTTAGCATTTAATGGTTACATTAATCACAAACTACCATTTATAATACTACTAATGATGCCCTAACCGAACTCATTAGCACTGATTAAATGCATTAAGCACAGACCACAATTAATAAGCTGTTAATGGTGCCCTAACCGAAACCAACAGCAACAATTAGTTGCATTAAACACAGATCACATTAATACACTACTGATTACCCCTAACTAACTGCTAACCTAACTAATTAACTATTAACCCAACTAATTAGCTACCTACTAACTGGCCGAGGGCCACCGCCGTGGGCTCGGGACGCCCGGGCAGAGAGGAAGGGCGGCGTGGCCGGCGACGCTCACCGGCGGGTCGTCGGCGACGAGCTCGACGGCGGTGGATGCTCGGGGAGGCGGCGCTTCCGAGGAGCTAGCGGCGAAGGCGAGTTGGCGGGGAGCCGCGGGGACGGCCGGGGCGAGGCGGGGAGCTCGGAGCTGGCCGAAGCGAGGGGAGCTCGGTGGCGGCGGCGCTCCGGGGCAAGCTCGGGAGGAGGAGGCGGCGGGCTCGGGTCGAGACGGGGAGCAACCGGAGGAGGGCGGCGGCCGAGAGAGCTCTAGGTGGCGCCGCAAGGGGGAGGGCGAGGCAGCACGGCGAAGGGCTCAGCGGGGGCGGCGTCGACCGGTGCGGCGGGGCGAGCGGAGGGGGAAGCTCGGCGGCGAGGCGAGCGGTGCGGCGAGCTTCGGAATGGGGGGTAGATGGGGGCGACGGTGGAGCGAGGTAGCTCGGGGCGGGACGGCGGGGCCGAGACGCTTGCGGCGGGGGCAAGCGGAGGCGAGGGGTGTGGCGAAGAGCTCAGCGAGCGGCGCGGCGAGCAACCGAGGTGGATGAGCTCGGGGCGGGGAGAAGAAATGGCGCACGGGCGGCGGTGTCGAGGGAGAGCAGAGAGAGAGGGAGCCGGGCGGGGGGAGCCGAGGGAAAGGGGTTTTGAGGGGGGAAGGCCGGCCGAGGCCTGAGGTGGCGCGGGTGGGGCGGCATGCGCGCCACGCGGGCTGGTGCCATGGCAGGCGGGGTGGCGTGTGTGGGAGGAGAGAGATGGTGGAGGGAGAAGAAGAACAGGGGGGTGCGGGCAGGCCAGATGGGCCGCGCGGGGAGGGAATGGGCCAAGAGAAGGGGGCTCGGCCAGGGGGGGGGAGAAGGGTAGAGTTAGGTTTTCTATTTTTTTTTCATTTTCTGTTTTCTTTCTCTTCTAATTTCTTTTCTAGTTCTCAATTTGTTTCCGTTTAAATCATTTTTAATTTAATTCCCAATCTGAAATTGATTATCCAGAATTATTGCCCACTAACCTCATAAGCAAATAAGGCATCTCTTAGATCTTATTTTTGGATTTCTTTTGTTCAAGAGATCTTACCCCAAAATCTAGAATCCCTTCTAAACCCTCATGTGCGAGTTAGGGTTTATTTCTTCAGTGATTTGAAAGTTCAAGATTCTTCTCATTTTTAATTTCATGTATGCATGCCATGATGCACAAACAGTAGGAACTAGAAACGGGGATGTTACAAAAGAGAATGTGGATTGATTATTTCATTGTTTCAGAACGGTTGAAGGACATAATAGTTTCATGTGAAATGCATGGTCATGAAATTGAACTGGAAGGTTTGTATCGCACAACTTTCATTGCGTGGTGATATATTATACAACTGTGACATGTCTGGACTTTTGGTTCTTCTGAAGTTCTAAGTTTATACGCAACATCATCAGCTGCAAATAAAAAAAGGGGAGGGATCAGGGATAATAGGATGACAGGTGGACCTAGTGAGAGAAAAAAAATGTTTGGGTTGTATATATTTAATGTCAAGATACAGAGGATTGGAGTTGTTTTATCTATTTCTTTGATGACGTGGAAGGATATAGATACAACTATAAATATGTTGGAGATGTCCTAAACTACTAACTGGTACAATTGATTGTTGATTTATCGTTTGTGATTCTTCTGTGCATCCGAAAAGATGATACTTCATGTTAAGAGTTCTCACTATATACCTAAGTGCATACTTATCTATTGACATAATCACATCAGTTCGCAATTGTGTTCAAGTATCCCTAGTCCTTGTAAAGGATGTAAAGGGTTCAGTTATTTGCTAATGTTTGCTTGGCACCTAAGATCATATAGTTTATGTGGCATTGGTATGTTTAGCTGTTTGTCATGTGAATCCAACTACTGCCCAGCAAAAATAAAATAAATGTCAATGGTAATATGAATCCATCTAGTACAGTTATTTATTTTTTTGCAACATTCATAAGGTGTAGAAGGCTGGCTTTTGGCCTTTGGTTTTATTCAGTGGCGTCCACCGTTGCAGGATTTTATGGAAGTGATCACTGTCCTGTTTCACTTGAGGCTCTCCATAGAAGCAGCGGGAGCACTAGAACGCAAGAGCTCCAGCTAACTTCTATGTTTCTCTCTTAATCTGTCACCATGGATATTATTAGATTAGGTCAAGTAGCGGTTGACCTCTCATGACCCCATTGTTATTTAGACATTTTCTAAGACCTGCTGTAGTTCTAAATATGCCATGCACCCTCTAGCCCGGATCCTGATTGCGAGTATAATTTAGCAGGTAGAGTAATGAGCTATTGCTACCTTATGAGTTCAATCTTGCACGGTTAGTACTTAGTTCCACTTCTGACTTGCCTAATTTCGAAAGAAGAAAATAACAGATGCGAGATCCAGAACAACATTTTGCTCCTGCTGTTACTAAATAGTAAATAGATGGTGTTTTACGATGCAAGCATCCCATTTCCTTAAGCTTTGAATACTAGTACTGGTACACGTAACAACTATAGATACAATAGGTTTTATGGAAGAAAAAGGAAAGAAACATGCAGATACAATAGGTTAGAGATGCCCTAAATTGCTTTTGATCTGCATGATCTCGAGCTCGAGAAGATTTGACAAGGCCCTTGGCCGTGATGGCTTCACCTGCGAGTTCCTGACAGCTGGGACGTGATTAAGGCGGATGTGTACGAAGCCTCAATGGCAAAGGATCCAAGGCCTAAACCAGGCGTTCCTCACTCTGCTGCCAAAGAATGCAGATGGAACCTCGCTCAAATCGGCCAATCAGCCAAATCCACCTCATCGCCAAGCTGGTGGCCAAAGTCCTCGGATCCTCACCGTTTGGATGGCACCGAAACCTTGCCACCTTATCTCAGCGAACCATTGCGCCTTTATCGCAGGCCTTAACATGCATGATAATTCCGTCTTGGTGTATCAGATGGCGCGGCACTTTCGTAACCTCAAGGTCCCGCGCGTCCTTCTGAAGTTAGACACTGCTCACTCCTTTAACTTCATGTCATGGGCATTCCTGCTTGAAGTGCTCTGCCATCTCGGCTTCGGGCCGCATTGGCGCGGATAGGTGTTAATTGTACGAAAATCGAGTTGGTGCATATCGACATAGCCAGGAGCAAGATTCAGGTAACCGGCCGGTACTTTCGGTTATCGGCCTTATCGGATCCTCTCTATAAATAGTCATACCAGAGAAAAACATATTGATTTGTGTAAAGTCCGTGCAAATTCAACCAATTCTAAACTGAATTTCTTCAAACCGTGTTTAAATTTCAGGAGTTGCCGGCAGTAAAAAATTCTGTATTTTCCTGTCAACGCAGATAGCAGGTCCTATGGACACCCTGGTAAAATTTTTGCTCCGCTATCCAAAACCATGGCCAGGAGTCTGACTGTTTCCCTTTTAGGGCTACTCAGTTAGACGGTTACTCACCTGCCACTGGCAGCCTGTGTCCGTGACAGCTAGTGAAGTGGCCCGCCATCGATGCTAGTCTAGCTCGCTAGCCAGCTGCATACAAGGGTTGCGTGGTCATGTTGTTGGCTGACAAACCCTTACCTGGGCCATTGAACTATGGTGAAAACCGCGAAAATATTTCTATCACGTGGTCGGATTTTTTTAAAAAAACTTACACTGCAACCTGATATTTTCTTGTAACAAATTTGGCGTGATGAAAACGTTTTTTATATACTCAAAAATATATTTTTTATACAATAAAAACTCGTTCTACAAAAACAAAAAATTCAGACACAAATAGAATCAAACTACGAAACTAGCAAAGTTGTCATATTCTTTCGTAGAGTGGTACATGACATTATATACTCCGGTTTCATTTTTGTAGCCGTATTTGTTTCACGATCTTGTTGAAAATTACAAAGCGTGCATGGAAAGTTGTTATTTTCTCGGTTTTGCCCTTAATTCCTTATTTATTTCATTCTTTCTTAAACATCTATGCATAATTAACCACACAAACTATCTTTCTTATTCCTGTAGAAAAAGTTATATTTTCTTATCTTTCCAAAACAATTAATGGAAGAGTATTTTGGTCATTCTCCTTGGTTAACTTTCTCAGTTTTCTTAATCTATGTGCCCGGCCACAATACATTTTACAAAAATGAACGGATAGAGTAACACTGGACTACCAGTAATATTGACCATGCATGTGTAGTGTTACTAGTATTTCCATTTGATTAGCTTGGCTTTAAATAACACTGATTAGCCAACTATGGGTACATTATGAAGTACCCCCCTGCAAATAATCAATTTGAAGAAAGCGACAGCCGTCTCCATCTGAAGATTCCCCACCTCCCAGAGACTCGGCAAATATGTCCATCGTCCGGGGTAAAATGGTCTCGTGCTCTTTCAGCCGTCCTTTTCTCTCGTCCGTGGAAGTAACTGCCACCAACTGTCATCAATATTGATGTGGGGTCACTTGGTTCGCACAATGTCATGTTCTTCTTTAAGCTTATGTTCCACAAATAAATACATTATTACCAGGAATATGAAATAACAACGTTTGGTTGGTAAAAAAAATTTGGAATGGTCAAAACAAAAATATCGGTATTCATAATCGATAATTAGATTCAATAAATACATTATCAAAATTCCCCGTTTAGATTTCAATATTCTAAATTCCGAATTTGTAGATTCAAAATTTATATTTTTGAATTTGAAATTGAAGCTTTAAATTTCAGGGTTTGGATTCAAATTCAAAACATTAAATATTTGGAATCCATAAGTATATTTAAATCTAAAACCATAATTCAATTTTGAGTTATAATTTTGTGATTAAACTACTGAAACTTAACATAATTGACAAATTGCGATAGCAAAAATTCCTTTACCTCGATAAACTAAAATAAACACATGTTTCTACAATTTTGAAAGTGATGGTAATCTGACGGCCACAGTAATCTTATATTCTTAAGGTAAAAGTCCACTTTCCCCACCTAAACTATCAATTTAGTATATTTTTTCCTTGGCTCACTTAACCACTTAAACTATGACTCGTCTACTTAACCCCCTAATCTAGAATTAGTGATGACATAGCCAGGATTGCATGTCATAAACATCACCTAAGCCCAAGATTACTGATGATGTGACATCTGGTTAAAGAAGTCCCAGCTATCCGACCTGATCTGCGTCGTTTCGACACCTCTTTCCTTCCTTCCTCCGTCCCTTTGTGTCTTCTCTTCTCTGTCTCGTTACGGTGAATGACGACCTCGTTGTGGATGATTAGGGGGTTAGGGATAAATTTGTGCTGACGTGTTTCTTGTGCCACATAAGCCTCCTGCTTGGCACCCTGGGATTCCTAAACTATCACTTGGATGTCACTAATCCCAAGCTAAGAGGGTTAAGTAGACCATTAGTTATAGTTTAAGAGTGTTAAGTGAGCCCAGAGAAAATTTTAGGGGAAAGTGCACCAAGCTGATAGAGAAATCCAGGTGCATCTAAACAAAACAGATTTTATCAAAGAAATTTATGTAGTAAGCTAAAGGAAGCATAGAATATAGGTGTCCAAAAACGTCGACACCCTGATGTACCGTTAAAATACTTGGAAATTCCATTGTACTAGTAAAAATGGTGATCTCAAACAAGAGAATCTATATCAGTCAAACTCCAAGTGATGTGCTCGTCGTTAGCAAGACGCTTATGGTGACTTTGTCAATCTTCGAGCTCTGTGGCTCCAGTCTTCATTGGGCGTTGCGTGAGGAGTGTGTGATAGTGTGTATGTGTGTGTGCACCTATGTGTTGTATTTGGTGTTTCTAATTATAATTAATCAAATTATTCCATAACCATTTGTAATTAGGATATTTTATCAAAATATTACTTACTATAAACATTCTACTAAGCTACGTAGTTCTTTTTTAATATTAACTTTGATCTAAATTTGAATTTTACGACAAACCTTGTGAGCATTGGTCCAATCTATTGTCAACTACGATCGTATATAGGAGAAAGAATGCTACAGTCTGATACCCCTTCTCATGTGCAGAAACCAGTAATCTGATCTAATATTATGAGTTGTGGAATGAGCGTGCAAAGCATTAAGAACGATTGGATTAATCTCGCAGAGGAAACCGACATAACAACAACAAAACAATCGTTATAAGAGAAAGATTTGATAAAACCGATAGAAATTTCTTTAATCTGCCCAACTCTTTTTAGGACCGTTAAAAATTCTCGTCATAAGGCCGCAATAGTCTCCCTTTGACTTCCACGAAAGAGAGAGTACGAATCCTCGAGAGTACGATTTATATAGCAATTCTTGTAGCATATCTCTCTGAGGGAAATACCAAAATGATCATGGGTTCATCCGATCCTTATTCAAAACACATGCTTCCAAGTTTGAAAAAAAACTACATGTACATTGTAGAATGATATGTGCAT
The DNA here is from genome assembly GCA_019208055.1 of Stipa capillata. Lineage (NCBI taxonomy): Eukaryota > Viridiplantae > Streptophyta > Magnoliopsida > Poales > Poaceae > Stipa > Stipa capillata. The sequence continues at coordinate 167,885 of JAGXJF010001476.1, forward strand.
CTGCAAAACTTGACCAAATGTGTCATTTACAAAACAAATAAGTACAATTTGTGCGATTAGAGTTGCTATTTTAGACCATCCTCTCCTCTCTTTTTTCACAAAACACAAGTGAACACGCGTTTGGCTTAAATTTGAAGGTACTTTGTCCTAGAATATACATATCTGAATTTTTGAGAGTTTTTCAAAACATTAATTAGACTTTTGATATATATTTTTTAACAACAGGGTGCACATGATATCTCTGACTCCTAATAGGATTAGTCACTCAACAGAGCATAACTTAAATGCCTAACATATATTATAATTATCTGGGCTCTATGATTACAAATGTGCAAATTCGAAACAAGTTTGAATATATTTTCAGAAATTTCAGTATCTAGTTATGTATGTATGTATATATATGTTATTCTACTTCTTCTAGTAAAATAAGATAATCTACACGCGGTTGTAAAATCTACATAAAGGATCGTAATATTGTGCGTACAAGATTATATTTTGTTGGAAGTGGTGGTGGATAGTAAATTTCTCCACGACATGTCGTAAATGTCGGATGTAAATTGTTGTTGCAAGTATTGTAAATTTCTATACAAAATGTAATAAAACCTGGGGGTATAAAACAAGTTATTCCACATGTACGAGTAGAATACACAGCTATATATATAGTTACATCCATGTATCATACTACTATACGATAGTATATATATACTACTTTATCACTTTGATATACTCATATATTATTTCTAAGATACTCCAATATGAGTTGCATGAAAAAAATGCAAGTAAGTCAACAACTTTTAGCATATTTCAAAATAACTTCATATTTGCACATATAAAGGAGTATGTCAACAAAATATTAGTACAACCTAAAAAGTAGTATGTATACTACCTAATTGGTATTATATACTTCCATACTATGAGTATATACTTCCCCTTGCGCTAAATACTCCATACAAAGAGTGAAACTGACACGTAAGTATAACTATACATGGTTGTGTATATATATAATTATATACATTGGAGCTCCATGAAGTATTTATACATGGAAAGTACATCTTGGGGCTCCATGGAGCTTGAGGTCCATGATTTCAAAATCATGAATTCATGCAAAATTTGGATATAATTTTTACAAGCTTGTGTTTATAGTATATACCCAATTATAACAATTCAAATGGAGTACACATCTTTGAAAAAATTCACTAAAATTTAAATATTTTAGGGTATATTAAATCACTACAGCGACCCATATACTACCCTTACAAGTAATATGCTAGTTTTTGACATCTTAGAGATGAAGTGCCGTCTCATCCACAACATGCCACTCAGAGTGGTACGACAGAAGCATTGCAATAGTCCTTATGTTACAAACTTATATTACAAACTCCCAAAAACAAAGTAAAGTCGTACAACAATTCCCAAAAGTACGGGAAATTTAAAACCATTTCCAGTTGGTTTAGCAAAGCCATATACTATATCTCTTGACTCACATATCCTATATCTTCTACTCATCATTGTTCTTCTCATAGTGGTCGAAATAGTAGTTGACTCCTTCATCGTCTTGTATCGACGCCTGCTCTTTAGAGACTTCTTCTTCAACCTCAATGTAGACTGTGTATAGATTCCCTGTCGGCTCACACTCTAAACAAAGGAATTAGAATAGAGGGATGAGTATAGAATGTACTCAACAAGCCCAGTAATAGCAAAGAGGTGTTTGATGCACTATCTCTACTGAGAACAGCAATGTTCTTCCAAAAGCCATGCAATTTTGTGAGGAAAGAGAGTCAAGTTTTATTAATTCAAAAGTTATGATCTCTTATTTTACAGGTTGCTGGAGTCCCCTATTGACTCCTTTCCTATGGTGTTCGTAGTTCCAGCTAGGAACATGGAGTGACGATGCCACATTTTTTTACACTCTACAGAGATGCATAACTTTACCCACAAACGGTCATAGTCATGTATTGAGGTGATCAACCTCAAATCACACGCCCATGATCACAAAGCCATTTTGTTATCGTTCTATCATACCCCACATCATAGTCCTGCACAACAGGTCAGGGCTACCAATCTCACGGCGATAATACAGATCCAGCGTACCGTAGCTAACACCAACGGTCAAGCCTACCTTCCCAGTAGTTGATCCTCTAGATCCAACTACTGAGGCCTTGCCTTCCTAGGAGAGTATGGCATATGACAAGGGTACTTTAGCTCAGCTCCGCCCATGCAGGGTATGTGGTAAGCGTAATCGCTACGACGCTTAAGCACAATAGATCCTTGGTTGATTAACCTTATATGAAAACCCATGTGATGAAACCCGCCTTCCAATGTGCCTCACAACATCTTTCCAGGGTTTCATCACCAGCCATATGCCCAAAAACCGGCGATCAGTGTTTCAGTTGATTCACTTTAGAAAATAGGTTTTCATTTTATGTAGGTTACAGAAGAGATGGAAATTTTATAAAACATTCTCAACAGACATGAATGAGAAATTGGACTTGTCTGGTAACGGATAAGTAGTAAAGTTCAACGGGTCTACGTGTTGAACTCCGGTTTCTGAAAAGCGATAAAGTCCGATAAGGACTTCTTCCAGAGAAATCCAACATGAATGCATATGTCATGATCATGCAAGCATGAGACATGTCTCCTAAAATACAAGAATTAAGATATAATATTTTCTTGAATATTTCATATGTGATTTATGATCATTTAATGAATGACAAGCTTTCATATATTTTTAGAGCTTGCATGTAGTATTACATTCAATATTAATTAATTACCTTGTTTTGCCTTAAGAGGAAAATCAATATTATTATTCATTACATTTTAATCCACTTATTAGTTTAAGAATTTAACTTAAAGTTGGTGATTTAGGTATTTATCAAGAAAAGGAGAAAACATTTCCATTCAAGTAAATAAAAGTTAATAGAAATTTTTGTTTTACCATTTATTATATTCCAACTTCATTTAAGTAACCAACTTGAAGATTTAACTTAAATTTTTTAATTAAATATTATCATAATTCCTTTGTCCTTTTTAAAGGAAAAGGAGGAACTATCTTAATTCGAGTAAATAATTTACAGATTTAATTTATTCCTTGATCTACATTTTATAACTTTAGCTCTTATTTCTCTTTTTAAGGAAAATAAGAATAATTCAACTTGGTTTTATTTCCTATTTTAAGGGGCAACAAACAAATAAGCTAGGGCTGATTTGTCAATGGCCTTAGCAAGCGACCCTTTAAGGGGTTGGGCGTGCCTAGCCAGTTTGGCCTAAGCCCTCTTAGGGCTTGAGTAGCCTCCTGCCAATCGGCCCATCCGGTCCAATTTCCTAATCCCTAACCCCTCTGCCCTTCATTCTCTTCCTCTCATGCGCCGACGAGCCCTCCTCACTCCCTGCTCTCGCTGTCTTTCTCCTTCTCTCACTTGGGCGAACATGCCGCTACATGTCTGCGCAGCGTCGGTGCCACCGTTCCTCCTTTCTCCCCTACCGTTTCTTCTACCCACTTGTGCGCCGCCTGCTCTACTCCTTTCGAGTGTATAGGAGCCGCCTCCACCCGCGCTCACCTTGGTCAGTCAATGATACGGATGCCACATCTTCCTCGCTCTGCAGCCGAAAACCCTAGGGTTGGGTCTGCCGGACTAACGCCAATCGCATCATGGGTGATGTGGGGCTGGGCCCCTCCCCTCGGCCCTCACCCATGGTGCTACCATTCTAGTGACCTTGTCTGCCGACTGCTCCGAGCCGCCACTGCTCCATTTCCTCTCCACCGACCCTTTTTCACTTGACTCAGCGCTGCCGCCGGACGGCAGCAAAGTTGGCCATCGCTGCAACTGTGTCGGCATCCGTTCCTCAAGTAACCTTTCTCTATCCTCCCCCTTCTACCGTGCCTCAACTAGGTTTTGCCATGCCCAAGTCGATGGTATTCTAGGCCGGCTTATGTGTGTTGTTGTTGTTGGGTGCTTGGATTATCATGCCTATACTGTCAGTTGCAGTCCTGAACTTGCTAATATGATGATATGGGCATTATGTATGGATGCTAACCGAATCCTTGTATACTGGTACCATTTCCCTCCTAATTTGAATAATTCGCAATAAAACATGAGCTATCCCTCATTTTTGTATTAAGGTTTTAGGGCTCTGGAGTTGCTAATTTTGGCTGATATTGATCAGTCTTATAGCATGATGAATTCTTATCAAGAATTCGGGCCTCCTATTGAGCATTTAAAATTTATAAGAACATATGTCACCTAGGTTTTTAGCCTCTTTCTGTTTTCGGCATACATGAACACATCAGTTTATTCAACTGATGGAATATATGCTATTACTTGATGCTCCCAAGCATAGATATATGTTGTGCGTTCGTATTTATGGAATAGCCTCTAGCTTAAAGCTATCTGGCCAATATTGTAATTCCTATTCCATATATATATGTTAAAAGAACTATTGTTGCCCTTCCTCTAAGCTAATAAGTGACTACTTATTGCTCTTATGTACTGATCTGCAATGTGGCTGGTGTGCTTGTGGATCTTGATGTTATTATTGATACACCTAGTTATTTGAATAGCATTCTCTACCTATATGTCAGTTTATTAAACTGAAAGAACAGAGATTCTATACTAGATTAATTGTGTATTTCGGTGATGATTTTCTGAGAAAAGAGTTGGAAATTGATAGATAATCTAGTAAGAATAGATATTTTTCTTGGTCTTAGCTAGCTTATGATGATGTTAAACATTTGAAGCACAAAGTATATCTAGATATATGTATATACTCTTAAGAGTTGATAAGAACAAATACCAGGTAATGATGATTCTAACTCAATGATGATAATAAAATATGAGGGTCTCTTTTCCCCTACAGGTCATGCTTACCTTATGGCATAAGGTTTTCTTGACTTGGTCTTTGGTCCTATCCCTCCTAGTCTGCTGGTGATCTCCTTCTTTCTCTAATTCATGTTTTTCTTGGAGATCTTGCCTCCTGGAGCTTGACTCCTAGATGATCTAGCGATCCTCTCCTCTACTCTTGCTCCTTAAGATTTGACGGTCCTCTTTCCTTATTGTTCCCTGCTGCTCTCGGTCCTTGATGGTCTCCTAGAGCTTGAGCCTCTCACCTAGTTACCATGGCTGCCTTGAGCTAATTTTTGAGAATGGAATTGATGTGTTGATGGGTGCTGGTGCTATTGTTGCCAAACGGTTTCACTTGGCTGGTCCTGATGAAATGAGGCCTTCGATGGTGATGGTTACTACTAGATGTAGCATTTTATAGAGTTGTCTAAGTCGGTTGTGGTGATATTTTGATATCACCTGCTATTGTACAACTGCAGTAACTTTTGCTTCATATTTTAAGCTGCCTTGTCAGTTAAGTTTTTGAATCTGGTCAAAATTTGTGGCTGTTGGATATTCACTCAGAAGGATGCCTTATCTAAACAATTTCTTTTCAAACCAAAATGAAAACTTATGGAGACAAAGTAGTATAGGTAAAAGAAAATTATTTTATGACTCAATTCTCTTCTCTAACCATATATAAATATATATATTAGATTAGACCGATAAGGGTCTTAGCCATGTGACCCTCAGACATTTTTGAAAACAAAAACATTTTCCAAACTTATTTTTAAAACTAAAATTATCTAGGTTCCACTTCGTGTATTCTTTGCCCTCGCAATTAACCTTGCAAGCTTAGGGGAAAATGTGCCGGTGGAACAACATTTATTTTTGGAAACATATTTTGTCAATTTTTTTTGCCTCCTATAGTAATTTGCGTGATCCTAATGGTCTCGAGTGCATATACTCGTTGACCTAGGACATCAAAAATATTCGAAGGCTGCCTCCGCCATACTTGGTCTTCTATGGCTTGACATCTGAAGATTAGGTTTTAGACTTAATGTATAGGTAGAATTTCATCTGATGTAATCTTCTTTATTTGCTTTTGTACTTACACAATTGTAATTATAATAATTGTAATCTTCTTCATTATTTCTTGTTTTGTATCTTATATTTTTGTACTGTACATATATATCCTTCAATTGAATAAAATTCCAATTTCAATGTATATATGTGCGTATGCGAAATAATTTTGATGAATGGCATGTATAAGATGAATGTGCAACCAATATTCTCCCGTCTAGTCTAGTCAGCAACATGATCTTCCCTTCTACTTGCTCAGAAGTCATCAAGCTAATCTTCTGGCTTGATCGTCTGTTGGACTTGATACCTACGAGTGGTTTCCTTTATCGACCTAGACTCCTTCTCCAAAGCACATATCTTCCCGGGTAGTTAGGATACTCTTGGTTCTCTTGTGTATTTGTATACGGATACTGTCATCGTATATGATAGTTATGTACTACTTATCATCAAGCCCCCCCATCAGTACGTGAAATAAGGCCAAGATGGATCAAAGGAATCAACCTAGTCGGAGATAAAGTTCCGACCAAGTGCTCCCCTAAGTATGAGAACTTTCAAGTAGGATAAGCTGTTTACTCGGGCTCCCAATCCTTCAGATCACCTAGTCGGGAATCGAGTATGCTCCGATTAGCTTTGAGATGCTTTCGAGTAGCCTCGCGTCCAAGTAGGGATTCTAAGAAAAGTAATAGACGATTGACTCATGCCCGTCACTTTTGGTCATGCTTTTCTGAACCGGTGGGTATTCCTAAATTTGGATTGTCACGAAGGAGATTTCGTGTGGTGGTGAGAATCTTTCCCTCTTTTCCTGCTCCTGCCCGCGGTGACATGACCAATCACAGCGTATTTCCTGGGGATGTGCGCCTGACGTGAACCGGAGATCATGGCCTCGGTCACCATCAGATCTTTTGTGCAGATAGTTGAGATTTCATGGTTTTTCACCTTTATATGACATCTGGGGGACCTAGGGGGTTTTCACCACATTCCAAACTCTTGCTTTCTCAAACACTTCGTCCCTTCGTCTTCTTGCTCTTGCATTCAAAGATGGGCAAGAAGAAAGGTGCCACCAAAGCTTCAGCGAGCTCGAGGAAGCTTGTTGACGACACTGAGAAGAAGGTTGAGGACTTCGGCTCTGTCCCTGCGGTGGCGATCCCAGAGTTTGACGAGTTGGAGATCGACAAAGTCTATCTCGATAAGCTGGAGAGATGTGAGTTCATCTCTCCCCGAGCTCTGATTTTGTGCAGTGGCAAAGGAGACGAACCTGACTTCGGATACTGCTTGGACCATGGTTTTCACCGCCTTCTTCCAATGCGGATTCTAGTTCCCACCGTCGAGCTTTTTCCTCCTCGTCCTCAACTTCTACGGGATTGAGCTGATCCATCTCAATCCCAACTCTGTCCTGATGCTGAGTGTCTTCGTACACCTATGTGAGGTGTACCTCGGCATGCGCCCATGCCTAGAGCTCTGGCGTTACTTCTACAACCTGAGAAGGTTGAAGGGAGTCGTCAGCGACACTACGTTTCGTCTGCGAGAGGGGAATAAAGAGGACTACATCCCCTTCTCCAACAAGACCTCGTGGTCGGGTTGGAGATCGAGGTGGTTCTATTGCCAACCACCAACCACCACCCACCTTTAGCATCGAGTACCGTGGCCTGATTCCTTACCAAACCAATGCCTGGTCAGAGATGCCACACCAGACCAACCGACTGAAGGCTCTCGTAGCTAAGGTCACAGATCTCGGTAAGAGAGGCTTGTTGTCTTGGGATGTTGCCAAGGACTTCCTCTAGCGGTGGCTGAGTCCTCCGAATTTGAGGATCTCAGCAACTTGGGAGTACTCAGACTGGGAAGACCCATTGAGGGACTTTGAGACAGGTAAGTATTGTGCTTGTCGTAGCGCGTCAAGTAGGGAATTTGTGTTTTCTCATCTACTAAGATCGCTTTTTGGTGTAGACATTTCTATCGAGGAGCTTTAGCTGCGGGTGAAGTACATCTTCAACTCGGCACCCCCGGAGGGGCGGACTGAGGTGGCGCGGCCGATTACAAAGGTAAAGCCCAGAGAGAGAGAAAAGAGATCATCTCGGTAAGTTCAAGCCTTGCTCCTTGTCATTTTGTTCCTCTGAGTAGTTCTAGATTAACTTTAGCCATGCTCGGGCATGCTTTTTTGTTGCGCATTGGCTGGGGCATGCCTATCGGGAGGCCGAGAGGGCTGGAGTGGTGCCTGACGATGATGACGAGATTGAGGTCCTAGTTGCACAAGCTCCAGTGCTCAAGTTGGGCGGTGTGGATGCCCCACCCTCTACAGGGACGTCCGAGAAGGACCGGTTGGAAGAGGTTCTTCTGACTACGTCACCAGCTCGATTCCTCCTTCTACTTCGAGATCCTCCCCTAAGTTGCTTATCTGGCTCATCCTGGAATGCCCTTTTTTTTGGGGTGACGGAGTTCCCTGACATGTTGTCATGTAGCGGGTAGAGGAGATTCATCCGAAGAAGTCAGCTCCTTCGACAATGGAAGACGCTGCCGTGGAGGAGGCGGGAGCCGAGAAGGTGGCTCCCCAAGGGACTCCAACCAAGAAAAGGCTTAGTGCCTCAACACGCATAGTCCCGCTTCGCCTGAAGCGGCCAAGGTAGGTATCCTTCTCGATATACCTCTTCCCGAGTTGGGCATAGTCGATTTTGATCTTGCGTTCTTGTAGAACAGCCAGCCCCCCGCCTATAGTAGTGAATCTAGCGAAGCGGATCGTCCCTCCAGTGACGGAGGCCACCATGGTTGCCACTGGTCTGGTGGCAGTGGTCGAGAAGCTCTGGCCTCCGTGTCGGACCAGCCTTTGGTTTCAGAGGTCGGGACTCCAACCCCTGTGGTGGTGACTCCCTCGGTCCTGGCGATCGAGGGATCTTCTTCATCTTCATTGCCGGCGGAGCTAGTGGCCTTGGTCGAGGAAGGCCTCGACCTGACCAAGTATGTCGGCCCCCTACTAGACGTAACAAGTGTGAAGGGTTTCTAGTTAGTCAACCTACTCGTATCAAGGCTAACCTAGTCCTTTGCAGCTTGCTTTGTCCCGGGCGACTCCCCTCCAGTCAGAGGTTCAGGAGCGGAAGAAGTGCCTGGCCAAGTCCAACATGGCATTGAAGGCGTAGAAGTCCAAGGTGTTGCAGTTGGAGCGTGAGAAGTGCCAGCTGGAGCGGGACAAGGCCTAGCTTGGCAGCGAGTTGTTGGAGGCTCGGTCTTTGTTGTCCCGAGCTGAGTCTAAGGTGTCAAATCTGAAAGAAACCTTCATTACTCCATGGAACTACTCAAGGTGGCCTTGACTGAGGTCGGGGTTGTCGTCCTTTCGGCGGAGAGCCACAACATGCGCTAGGCTGAACTGACAGTGACTATCTCCTACTTGAAGCTGATGGTGAATGCCCACATCAGCACCCAACTCTAGCAGGGAGTTCGAGACTTGTTGTTGATGGCCTTGACCCTGATAAGCTGCCAGGAGTAGAGGCAAAGGAGACCAAGAAGCTAGTCATAGCTATGTACTATGCTTGATGTTTGAACCTCTTGTATAATAAAATACTGAATTACTTTTGGTCGATATATTTGCTCTGCGTGTGTGTATGTTTCATTAACTTAGAGTTAGAACTTATCGGGAACCTGGCACTTAAGGGATTATCGAGAACGTTGAACACTTAATGCTTTCTAGCCTTTCTTTTTTGACCCGAGTCGAAAGACTTTGCTACTAGTCGGGGAGTTTGGTTAGTCGAGGCCTTAGGTCTAGGTCAAGTGGAGGGTACTGGGACACTCAGTCACTAATAGAGGCGATAAGGGACCTCCCTCTATCCTATTTGAGACCATAGTTCAGACTTTTTCCTCTTCGCAAGGAGAAAGGCGTAGGCACACGTGTTATTTGTGGTCAACAAACTATCTTATTGTCACATTGCCCAGCTATTCCTCGTGATAGTTAGTCGGAGGACCTTATCGATTAAAGTGTTTAGCGGTTTCGTTTGAACGTGTCATACTTTGCATTTTTGACTCCTCCTCGGCCCGAGTCGGAAAGCTTTGCTACTAGTCAAGGAGTTTGGTCGATCAGGCCTTAGGTTGAGGTCTAGTGGAGGGTTTTGGGACCCTCTGTCACTCTTCGACACGGTAAAGGATTTTTCTCCATCCCGCTGGGCTAGAGCTCGAAGTTCCTTCCCTTCATGAGTACTAAACTTTCAGATGCTCCATAAAACATGTTGTCGTGAAACTTCTCAACCCCATTATACCTATCTAGCCCCCAACTTTCTATCAGAAAAGGAATGATTCTGATAGGTAGTTAAGAATAAGAATTTCATTTAATTGAGTGTTTGTGTATGGCTTGAAAGAAAAACTAAGCTATCATTTGGATCTTCCTGTTGACGTGGGGCCCTCTAAAGCACCTTGTCGCCTAGTCGTCAGCTTGTCCAAGTGCTCGTGCTAAGTAGAGGTACCTGGTGAGGCTCATCCTGGTGATCCCATTGTACGGGTGTTAGTACATTGGAGGAAGGGAGGTATTGTTCTGGAGAGGTGCTGATGGTTCTCAGGAGCGACTTGGTTGTCATCTGCATGCACGTTACCTCAGGTACTTACACATAGAACTTGCGGAGCTGATCGATGTTCCAGGAATTGTTGAGGACTCGACGTCCTCCATGGCTAATCGGAATGACCCGGGGCGAGTAGCCGTGGTGATCGTGTAGGGACCTTCCCACTTGGGGGAAAGTTTATTGCTAATGCCCTGGTTCTGAACGAATCGTAGAACCAGGTCTCCGACTTGGAGAGATCATTCCCTATGTTCTAGTCATGGTAGTGCTAGAGGGACTACTAGAACACGGCTGCTCATAGCAGTGCTTGAGTCCTTTTTTTACTCGATCACATTGAGAGCGTCTTCTCGTTGGTGAGTTTCTTCCTTGTTGGCAAATAACGACCCGAGGGGGGACGGTATCTTTAGTTCATAGGGGGAGCATGGCTTCTGCCCAGTAGACTAGAAAGAATGGTGATTCACCTATTGCCTGCCTAGAGATGGTCCGGAGTGCCTAGAGGATGGATGGCAACTCAGAGATCCATGCCTTGGCGTGGGCGGAAATGCGGTCAAAGGTGCGGGCTTTCATGGCCTGAAGTTCAAGTCCGTTGGAAGGTTTGTGGATGGGTTACAGAGCCAAAACAAATCTTGGTGCCGAGGTCAGCACAGTACTCGATGAATGCCTCGCTTGAGAACTGAGTGCTGTTGGTGGTGATGATCCTACACGGGACGCCGAACTGGGAAACTATATTTTTCATGATGAATCGTTTGGCTACTTCTGAGTTGATATTTCCGATGGGCTCAGCTTCGATCCACTTGGTGAAAGTATCTATAGTGACAATGAGAAACTTGAAGCCCCCGGGTGAGATCGGGAAGGGGCCCAGAATATCCAGCCCGCATGTCACGAAAGGCCACGACAAGAGTATCGTCTATAAAGCTTGAGAGAGTTGGTGAATGTGCCTACTGTGAAATTGACACTGACAGCAGCACCTAACCATCTCAATTGCATCATGGAGAGCCGTAGGCCAGTAGAAACCTTGCCTAAGGCCGTTCTGACTAGGGTTCGGAAGGAAGCATGAGCTTCGCACACCCCTCCATGGATCTCTTTGAGTAATTCGATACCCGGCTTCCGAGGGACGCACCGCATGAGCACCTCTGCGATAGAGGGTACTATCAACCAGGGATTATATCCTGGCCCTATGGGATATTTGCTCACCTAGTGCCTCGTTCTCGGGCGTAACTCGATTCTGAATGTATTGGTGGATGGGGTCCATCCATGATTCTTCTCGATCAAGCGGGGCTACGAGTTCCCTCTCTATGGGTTCCCCAGCTACTCCTTGTGGAGCGTCAATACCTGGTGATATCCTGAGCTGGCTATCCGCCACTCTCTCGGTCGTGTCGTCGACAAATGTCGTGGCACTCACCATGTCATCTGTTGATGTCACGGATGGCATCAAGATCTTTTCAACAAAGACCCCAAAAGGAGATAGAGATCGTGAGGATGCTAGTCGGGTGAGCTTATCAGCGAAACAGTTATCCTTGCGACGGATGTATCTGATCTCTAGTCTAATGAATTTCTCTTCTAGCTTCCTCACCTTTGAAAGGTAAGCTGCCATGGTCTTATCCGAGGTTTGATAGTCCTTACTCACTTGCTTCACCACCAGCTGTGAATCCCCACTCACGAGCAGGTGGTGGGTACCAACGGCAGAAGCTACTCAGAGTCCAGCGAGCAAACCTTTATACTCAGCCACATTGTTAGTGGTAGGGAAGTCAATCTGCAATACATATTGCAGGCATTCTCTTGTTTGGGATGTGAGAGCAATTCCAGCATTTGTTGGGTGGCACTTGTCGAGGTTGCTTGGGCTCGGTCCACTCGGCGATGAAGTTGATGAGGGCCTGTTACTTGATTGTTGTATGTGGGGTAAAGTGGATGTCGAACTCGCCGAGTTCGACAGCCCATTTGGCGATTCAGCCGGTAGCATCTCTGTTGTGAAGGATGTTGACGAGTGGGAAGGTGGATGGTATGACGATCTTATGAGCTTGAAAGTAATGTCGTAGCTTGTGAGAGAATGTGAGTATCGTGTAGAGTAGCTTCTAGACTTGCGGGTAGCACTCCTTTGGTCTGTGAAGGACCTCGCTGATGTAGTATACTCGTTATTGAGTCTTTTCTCGCTTGTTGGGCTCTTGAGGTTCCACCACTAGAACTCCGCTTATGGCTCGTGGCCCGGTAGCGATGTACAACAATAGCTCTTCCTCTAGGTCGGGAGCGATTAGCACAGGAGGAGTAGAAAACAACTTTTAAGTTCTTGGAATGCCTTTTCTGAGTCTTCTGACCATGTGGAGTCGTCATGTGGTTGTAGTAACTTGAAGAAAGGTAGCCCCCGGTCTTCGAGACTGGATATGAAGCAGCTATGCATCCAGTTAGCCTTTGGACTTCTCGTATTGATTTGGGAGACTGCATTTCCATCATTGCTCTGATCTTCTCAGGATTAGCTTCGATTCCTTAGTGTGAAACTAGGAAGCCGAGTAGCTTCCCTGCGTCGACTCCGAATGCGCACTTCTCCGGGTTGAGCATAATCTGGTTTCTTCACAGACTTGTAAAGGTCTCGAGTAGGTCAATGAGAAGGTCTTCTTTCATCTTGGACTTAATGACATGGTCATCGATGAATGCTTCGATGTTGTGGCTGGTCTGATCTTGTAAGGCGAGTTGCATTCCATGCTGATACGTAGCTATAGTGCCTTTTAATCCAAAAGGCATCTTTGTATAAAAAATACTCAAAAGTAGTTAGAAAGGAGGTTTTCTCCTCATCTTGGGGCACATGCTGATCTGGTGGTAACCAAAGTATGTGTCTAGAAGGAATAAATAGTCACACCCGGAGGTGGAGTCGACTATCTGATCTATTCGAGGTAGAGGAAAAACATCTTTTGGGCAGGCCTTGTTGAGGTCGGTGAAATCCACGCACATACGCCACTTTCTGTTTGCCTTCCAAACCATGACTGGATTGGCCAACCATTCGGGATGATCGACATCTCAGATAAAGCTTGCTTTCAAAAGCTTCTTGATTTATACCATGATGGCTTCTTTTTGGTCGGAGGCGAACCGCCGAAGTTTCTATTGTACAGGCTTGGCATTGGGGCATACTGCTAGCCTATGCTCGATCACCTCCCTGGGAGGTTGCCATGCGAATACATCTGCATTTGCCCGGAGGAAGATGATGAGCACAAGTTCCTATATAGGGTCTAGGTTGGAGCTGATCCGAATGCACTTTGATGGATCTATTGGATCTAGAGGAACTATTTTCACCTTTCCATGCGTTCTTATGGCCACTTTAGGTCACAAGTGTTTGTTGTCCTTGTCGGCGTGCTGTTGCTCGGCTAGGTCTAGGCTGCGCTTGTCGCAGTGTAAGCCTATTTCCGGGTAGCCGTGGACCGTGATAACACCTTTAGGACCTAGGATCTTCACGCATTGATAAGCATAGTGTGTGGTAGCCATGAACTTAACGAGGGTAGGTTGCCCTAAGATCAATTATATGCCATCTTGAAATCAGCCATCTTCTCTATTCGTAAGTTGTCGGGTTTGCCAAAAGTAACAGGGAGCGTGATCTACCTGATTGGAGTAGCCGAGAATCTGGGTACAATGTCATGGAAGGCCTGTGTCACCTATTTGACGGACAAGTGAGGGATCATCGAGTTGAGCATTGGTAAAGAGGACATTCAAAGAACTTCCTCCATCCAGAAGTACTTGGGAAACCTTGCAGTTATTGATGGTGGGTTCGACCACGATTGGGAATCGTCCTAGTCAGACAAAGTTCTTGGGGCAATCAGCTAGATCAAAAGAGATCGTGACATTCGACTACCTAATCATCTGCCAAGTCAGAGGTAAGGTGGCGAGAAGTTTTCGAGCCACTGTCTTGTACTGTCTTTTGGACTCATAAGATGCTGAGCCCCCAAACATGTGGTCTACCCTTCATTGCTCGTTCTGATAAGGCACCTAGCCGAAGTCGTCAGTGGAACTGGTCTCTTGGCTTTGACTCATGACCTGGGGTCCTTTTCCTTTAAACTTTTCGGCTTCTGCCTGGACATATTTCTTGAAGACCTGGCACTGACGAAGATCATGCTTGTCGGTCTGGTGGAAGTCACACTAGATCTTGCCGGTCTGCTCCGTCTTGCCTCGAGGCTTTCCCTCTTCTGTGGAGGACTGCAACATTTGTTGGGGAAGTTTGCCATCACCTCCCCTGTTCTTTGCCTCTTATCGCAATCTTCCTTGGAGGTTTTCTTCTTGCGCTTGTTCTTTGAGGTGTTTTTGTGACGTCCTAGCTGAGGTTGCTCAATGCTGTGGCCCCGTTCATTCATGAATTGGAGAGCTTCTTCAATGCTTGCTGCCTTATTAGCGAGCTCCATTAGCTCCTTCACTGTTTTTTGGGACAGATATGTCAACTTCCTGCGTGTACCTCTGGTTCCTGCAACCTCGAATGAAAGCTTGAATAACTTCGTGATAGGTTACCTTAAGTATGGTGTTGCAGACGTTGCTAAACCGTTTGGTGCACTCGCGCAAGGTTTCTCCCTTTTCTTGGAAGAGGTGGAAGTGGTCATCAGACTTCCCGGGACGCATGTATGTGCCCTAGATGTTTCCCTGGAAGCGGCTACAAAGTTGTTCCCATGAGTGGATCGATCTAGGTTGTAGATTTCTTAGCCAGGTCCTAGCCAGTCCTTTGAGGGCAGCCGGGAGATAGTTGGCCATGACCTTTTTGTTCCCTCCTGTGGTCTCAATGGCTATCGTGTAGATCTATAGGTACTCGGTGGGATCAGTAGTACCTTCATACTTCTTGATCGATCCTAGTTTGAACCGAGAAGGCTCGTGAACCCTTCTCAGTTCCGTGGAAAAAGCTTGGCAGCCATGGATGGCTCCTCGAGTTGTTCTATCACTTGGAGTTGGAGACCGTCCTCAGTCCCGGCCATAATACCGAGAAGTATGGTAACCCGGAGACCGATTTGGAGGAGTTTTTGAGTCTTTCCATTGCCCAAGGTATCCACGTAGGTCACCTATCGGGTGATCCGAGATGGGTGAATTCCTATGGCCACGCAGCAACTCGACATCATGGGAAAATTGTCCCTGGTTATACTGTCTTTCGAGATTGGCCTCTTCATGAGTATTATCAGAGTGAGGGTTCCTTCTTGTGGAACTATTGGTGACAACTGTGTGATTTGAGGACTCAGCTTGTTCTTGGGCTTGGAGGACACCGTTCTCCATGTCCATCAGCCACTGCTTCCCCTTTGGGGTGGTAAGATCCACCGAAGGAGGTTGTTTGAGTCATTGTCGGACCGCTAAGAGGTGCTGAGCGGCCCTTGATCTGAAGAGATCAGCGTCTCACGGGATAGGAGTGCCTCCTTGGTCATTGGGACCATCTGCTTGATTGTTCCTAGGGTCCCAAGGAGACCTCCTTGGGTTGGGGGCAGATCGTCCCCTTCATTCATGAGAAGGTTGATGCTGAGATTTGTTCTCGATTGCGAATACTTCTCGGGGGCATCGTCTGCTGGAAGTAGAGTCCAGATCCATCATAGATCTATTTTCAGAACATGCGGGTTATAAACCCGACATAGGGCTCACGTTGTTTGTGCAATTACCCTGATGGTTATGGGATCGAAAGTCGACCCGTAAGTTTTGGCGTACTTGTCCATCAACTGGTTTACATCGTTGTCGGACTCATTGTCAGGTGAGAGATCGCTGAGATCTACTTGGTCGTTCCTCGGCTCCTGATTGGCCGGAGGGGTGAAGTTGTTGTAGAACCCCTCGTCCGAGAAGCCGGTTCTCACCACAGCTTGTTGCGGAGACACCAATGGTGATTCATTGGAATCAACAGTCGCAATCCCCACGGTCGTCGCCATCTGTCGACGATCGGTAAATCGCCGATCTTACGTAATAGGTGGAGAAAAGAGATGAGGGGATCGTATCCGAAAGCTGATCACGAATCAGGTCGCTGACGACAAGATTTATATAGGTTCGGGCCTCCCTTAGAATAACAACCTTACGTCCGGTTGGTTTATATTGATCTCGAGACAAAGTGCAAGGGGGTGTATCTAGTCCTAGATGAGATCTGTAACTAGTTAGAGGTGGTTTTTGAGAATGATCTTCTCATCGACTTGCTCGGTAGTCGTCAAGCTAATCTTCTGGCTTGATCATCTATTGAACTTGAGATCCAATGTCTTCTTCATAGGTCTCTAGGACCTTTTATAGAGGATATACCATATCGTAATGGACACGAACCTGTCTTCGAGTAGGACTTCATCATCCTTAAACGTCGGGATTGACTGCCTAGTTTAAGAAGTCCTGGATACCTACGGGTGATTTCCTTATTGACCTAGAGTCCTCCTCTGAGGCACATATCTTCCCGGATAGTTAGGATACTCTTAGGTCTCTTGTGTATTTGTATACGGATACTGTTGTCGTATACAGTAGTAATGTACTACTCATCGTTAGGTATGTATTTTATTTGAGTATATATCTTTGGTGCATACCCCAAAATTGAAATTTTTAAAAAGAAAGTATTCAAATTTGCTTTCAATTTGTATATTTGAAATCGTAGAGCCAAGGCACCATAAAGCCCCAATTAATTATACAATATATAATATATACCATAACCAAGTGTGACTTCACAAACCAAAGGTTTAGGAATGAACCTAACACGAAGAATTATTATGTTTTATAGATAATTGAGTTAGAGCACCAAATCAAAGCTATGAATGATAGAATCCACAGTGAGAGTAAAAATAATTCAAGCCATAGCTGGAGTATTTGTCCTCAGCTCTTCCCTTCATTCTTCTTTTTCTTCTTCTTGTTCTTTGAGGGCCCTTGTTTCTTTGTTTTTATCGACATACATGTGACATGTACAGCTTCATGCAACAAAAACATAGTTGTTCGTAAATATTAAGTCATGCTTGGAACACATGAATTTTGCAAGAATATTATAGAAATCCACTAGACCACTACTTGAAAGGATCTCAGGAGTCGACTAGAGGGGGGGTGAATAGGTCGGCTCTAGAAATTTAAAACCTAATGGGCTTTACTTCAAATTAAATGGGCCAATCCTACCAAGATGCAAGCAACTGACTCAAGC
The DNA here is from genome assembly GCA_019208055.1 of Stipa capillata. Taxonomy (NCBI): domain Eukaryota; kingdom Viridiplantae; phylum Streptophyta; class Magnoliopsida; order Poales; family Poaceae; genus Stipa; species Stipa capillata. The sequence goes on from JAGXJF010001476.1 coordinate 185,410, forward strand.
AACTGACTCTCAGCTAGATGACTCAGGTAAAAGCAAGCAGAGCAGTGCAGAGACAACTATGTGTCAACTGAGCCTCAGGTGAGTGACTCAGTTGTGTGCAACAGATAGACAGAATAGTAAAGGAGACAACTTGCTATTAGTGTCAACTGAGTCTCAGGTGGGAAACTCAGTTGAGTGCAGCAGAGTGTGTACTATATATATCAGCACAAGTAAAAGCAAACCATACAAATGAACAAGTAGACACAGAGGTTTGTTTTATCGAAGTTTCCACTTTTTGCAAAGTGGTACGTCTCCGTTGAGGAAGCTGCTTTCACAGCCGGCACTGAACCGTGCTCTTTCCTCGTTCACTTATCTTGTGTGGAATCCTTTTGATCTTACCGTAGCAAGACAGGCAGACCCAAATCACCTTCACAAACGCTTGGAGGCAACCACACAAGACTTGGCTTGCTCACCAACGACTCCAACTTCCCGGTCTTGGAGCAGACGAACTCCAAGAGCTCTCTCAGTCTCTTGGAGGAACCAGTACCATGAACACTCAGTTCTGAAGCACTCCAGATGTAAAGCAACTCTCTCTCACGGTGGATGCACGCAGGCAACGCTCTCTCGGAGACTAAGAGCTCTTTCTTGCAATAGCAGGGTGCTTGCTATGGTAGAGGTAAAGGTTAAGGTCGAAACCTCCCCAGGTTCCCTATTTATAGGGTCCCTGGCAGCTAGCCGTTACCCTCATGCCACGTCAGACAAAGAGCCACCAGACAAACCTATCTGAGACTCAGCTAACATACACTTGGTAACCTACTACCCACGGCTGAGCTACCCACCTGAGTCTCAGATGCCAAACTCAGGTGGACTCGGTTGCCTCAGGCAGCACCTGAGCACAACACAGGCCGGCTCACTACAAGCCTTAAAACTGATTCAGGAGGACAATGGACTCACCACTGCCACTGACTAGCTCGCTCTGAACCTTCTGGTTCCAAGCTAACAACTGAAGATGACAGCCTTGAAGACGCACAGCGAACCCCTTGACGCAGATCCACTAGCTTCCTAGCTCCTCCAGGTCTTATCCAGTTTGCAGTCACGGTCCTTGAACTCCATCAAGCCACCATCACCTCGCTTGCCCTCGAGCACAGCCTCGGCTTCCTCGCAACTGAGCCTCAGGAGACTAGCTCAGCTAGCCCTTCTGACCTTCACGGTTCCTTGCTCTTTTTAGGCCTCATCATCACTCAGATGTTGTCTTGATCGATCACCTGTTCATCTAAACTCCTGTTCACACTCGTTGTAAACGTTAGATACAGGTGAGGGTTGCCATTAACCATCAAAACCAAACCTTGGGGCTAGATAATCATCCTTCCACTCTCCTTGGGACTGGATGCACTTTCACTACTCCTCCACTAAAATCCTGCTTTAGAATTTGTGTAATTCAAGTATTCGGATTTATAAATCATGATGAACTACTCTAACAGATGGTGCCAAAAAGACTAAAGGCATTTATAAATCTAGGTTTAAGTAGACACATATTTAGGAGATATTTTCTTAGGACAACACATAGATTGACAAAATGTATCAGAAAATTACACTTTTAAGCTAGCGATAGTTTACACAAAATATATGTAGTTTTATGAAAGGTGCTCGTTTGAACTGCTACGAGTGAAACCCTCTATTGATTAAAATTCCACTGCAAAATGGTAAAATAGAGATTTTGTACTCATGTTTCAAATTATTCTCAAAATTTTGAAAACTACAGTGAATAATCACTACTGCCTGTTCTTTAGTGGCATTTAATCGCAAAAAGATGTTCTTGGTGGTATTAGACATGTGGGTTTTGCAAACTTCCCATAATTCATATGTCTCCTGGATGAGTCAATTGTTGAAATAGCATGGAGGAGCATATAGGAGCACTCCGAAATCCTTAATTTTGTTGATACATTTTATTATAAAAAACAATCATAATATGAAATATTATACATATGCCATGAATTTAGGACCCGCCGATTTTATATTTTTCATCCCAATATTTCTAGAAGAATAAACATCAAATTATTAGTTATATTCCTTAAAAATAAAGAGACAACCAACAAATGTCCAGGAAGTGAGCCTAACTCACTTGGCTGGGGAATGGATGTATAATCCCACCACTGAGTTTAAGTCCTTGTGGACTCGAATTTGGGTTCTTATTTATTACATTGTCGGGGCTTCCCTTAATTTTTCTTCAAAAAATATCAACAAATGACCCCACCCTCTCCATTCCCGCTCATCCGATGGCTCCACTGACACACAACAGAAGAGAGGAAATACACCCTTTGTTTCATTATATCTGTCCTCAGCACACTATGTGATGCGGACATCTCCTGCACCAAGGGTGAAGATACCACGGCTCATTCCAATCCACCAAGTCCACCTCCAAACTCTCGTGGTCCAATGACAAGAGCTCGAGCTAAGGCTATCCAACACGAGGTGTTTCTATTCCTTGACTTCTTCCCACTTGATCTGAGGTCGAATGGTATACTATCTGATGCTTGAACTCTTTGCTTGCTTAGATGTGAAGGAACGACCAAGTGGAGCGACACCAAGGGGAGGAAGGACTTTGGATGCTGCCTGGGAAGCATGCCCAGACATTCCGGACAAGGATACCCGGACACTTCGGATGACCCAATCCCGGAGACACCGAGATCCCACAACACAACCAGACATTCCGGGCAAGCCCGGAGTCTCCGGACGTCCCCCGCCAGGAATGTGCTCCTCTCGGGATGGTGCCCGGATACTCCGGCACCAAGCCTGGACACTCCGGGAGGGTGCCCGAGAACAACGCCCTCCAACTCCACGCCCGGACACTCCGGACCCCAGACCCGGAGACTCCGGATGACTCCTGCCCGGAGCGCCAACTCCGACCCTCCGGACGTCCATTGAACAAGACGTCTGGACATTCCGGAAAACTTACCCCGGAATGTCCGGGCCCTACGGCTGGACACTCCAGACAAGTTACCCCGGAATGTCCGGGCGTACTGTCTACGCACAGTAACGGGCCGAAGCCCATGTAAGGACTTGGCTTAGCCCTCAAGGGTTACGGGGTTAGGGCTATAAATACCCGTACCCAAACCCTAATCAAGATGAGACTGATTGTTAAGACTAAAAGTGAGCTTTGCTCCTAATCTAGGGTTCATCCCTCTAGGTTTGGGAGTTCCACCTTAGGCCTTTCTTTCCTTTGGATTGAACGGATCGGTGCGTGCCTCCGAGTGGTAAACGTGGCATTCAATTGAGAGCTTGGTTGATTTGGTTCCTAGTTCCCCAAAGGCTTTCTCGTTGGAGTTTGTTGTTGGGGTGGGTTTCCATCTAGGCTTAGCTAGTTATCCTTGTCCAAATCGTGAAGATCGGGAGCCCTCCGTATCAAGTTGGTATCAGAGCTCCAGGTTTTCACGATTTGGATTTGTATCCCTTCTTCTTCTACCCCCAATTTCTAGCTTTCTTCTGGTTTTTCTTACCTATTTCGAAAACCCCACAAAAAGAGCCCGTTTTGAAATCTTGATGCGATTCGGAGTGTTGGGTGAGTTTTGGTTGGTTTTGATCCACTAGATCTTCGCTATATTTGTTGATCTAACCTTCCTTTGCGTTGCCTTGGCCTATTCCTCATTTTTCCCCTCCGTTTCGTGGGTTTTGGGGCCGCTCCTGTTTCAGATCTGAAAACCCCCAGCACACCCGGAGTATCCGGCCTACCCCGGAGTCTCCGGCCTGCAGCAGCCGAAAGTCACTTCTCTCAGGACGTGCCCCGGAGTATTCGGGAAATCTACCCCGGAATCTCCGGGCCTACCCGGAGTGTCCGGGTAATCTACCCCGGAATCTCCGGACAGAGCAATTGTAGATTGCATCGAGCGAGGTATAACCGTCTATCTTGCTCTTTTCCTTTGTGAACCAACATCCTCCTTTTGCGACGACTTTGATCCTATCAAGACTAGCTCTTTGATGATTGCTAGGGTTTTGTGCACTTGTTCTATCTAGTTTAGCTCTTCCCAAGCAATCAACAACGATAGTCTTGTAAGATCGTGGCATACAAAAAAAAGGGAGAAGAAAGGGAAAGAAAGAAAGAGAAAGAAAACAAGTCAATGCCAATGATCCTTTGTAGGGAAACGCAAGCTTGAAGGAAAATCCGATTAGGAAGGGTAGTCAAGTGTGCAAATCTTTAACCCTACCTTTTGCAATCGAGCTAGCGTCTTTCCTTGTATTTGTGCAACGCGAGCTCATAGTCTTCGCTAGGATCCTTGTGTTCTAGCTCATTTCCTTGGTTGCACAAATCCCATTATCTTTGTGAGTGAGTTGTTTGAGCTTCGCTTATATCCTTGAGGTCAACTCTTATTGCATTGTTTCATTGTGGATTATTACTAATCATCACAAAATCTCATTATTCCATTTTTGCTTAGTATCTTGTGCTAATCCTTTCCGAGATCCACCAAAAGCTTTGTTGAATTAGTGCCTTGGGACTTGGGACTTCTTCAACCTACTCTTGAGGAATGCGTTTACCTTCCGCAGGCCCCGATCCTTCAATCCAAGGAGGCAAGGACTTCGGTGGTAAGTGAGGTGAGGGAGTTCCCAAATTTCACATATTTCAATATATTGTTACATTGCTAACCATGTCTAGGGAAGGATCCCATGGAGCGAGTGGTAATGAGGATTGTGTGACTCGAGGGCAACATTTGGCCCTCCAACGGAACCTCCATGACACTGTGGACAATTTGAGGCATGATATGACCCGACAGATGGAATCAATGAAGACAAGCATTATGCAGGAAGTTGTTCAAGCTCTTCGAGGCCGCATTCCTGAAGCAGAGATTGAAGAGGAAGAACCTCTTGATGAGACCGATGCCGAGATGGCGGCACGACGTGCCCAAGCGCGAAGAACAGCTAGACACCGAACATCCCTTCCTCCATCAGGAATCCGAGACCCAACCTATGGGCCACACAATCATGGTCGGGCAAGGAGCCACCAAGGACGTGATGGGCATGAGGGAAGTGCATCAGAAGGAGGATCAAGCTTTCATCAACCTAATGACCGAAGACATCAAAGATACCCGGATAGAGACCCAGGGTTCAGGAGGCGTAATTATCATGATGAGGATACAGAACACCAGCAGAGGGGTCCACCAGGAGATGGGGAAGAAAAGTTTGGCAAGCTTAAGTTCACAATGCCCAAGTTCTCCGGAGATGCAATGGATCCCGAAGAATACCTCACATGGGAGCTCAAGGTGAACAAGGTGTTCTGGATGCACAATTACTCCGAAGAGAAGAAAGTTGCTATGGCTTCACTTGAGTTCAATGGGTATGCACTTATTTGGTGGGAACAAGTGCAAAATCAGCGAGGCGAGCATGGAGAGCTGCCTGTCATGTCTTGGACCGAGATGAAGAGGGAAATGCGGGCTCGCTTTGTGCCCAAGTACTACAAGCGAGATCTCTTCAAGAGACTCCAAGACCTTAAGCAAGGCAATCGGTCAGTTGAAGAATATTTCAAGGAAATGGAAACCGCCTTGATCCGAGCTAATGTCCAAGAGACCGAAGAGCAGACTATGGCCCGTTTCTTGGCCAGGTTGAACCATCCAATCAAACGCATCGCCGACTACCAACCCTACAACACCGTTGTGGAGTTAGTGCATCAAGCCATCAAGGCTGAGCGCCAAGTGCAAGAAGATGCTCGCTACTCCAAGTCTTCAACATATGCCGCATGTTCCACTCCTTACACCTCACATGCCACGGCAGTTGCTCCTCACCCCACTCCGAGTGCTAAGTTTGCTCCAAGACCAACCTCAACTAAGTCAGAAGGTCACATGGGAGGTGGAAGTACAAGCGTGTGCCAATGGTCAAACACAAGCCGTCCTACCACCTCATCTTCAAAGGATGCACCAACTTGAAGCAATGTTTCTTCAATGGTTTCAACGGGCAAGACCCGTGACATTGTATGCTTCAAGTGTCAAGGATGTGGCCATATGCAAAGAGAGTGCCCCAATGCACGTGTTATGTTGATCACTGAAGAAGGTGAATATGAGTCGGCAAGCGAAGGCGAGATTGATGCTATCCATGAGGTAGCAAGGCTTGAGCAAGAGGGAGAGTATGAAGATGGACAAGAGCGAATCTATTGCGAGACCGAGTCGGGACCATCACTCGTCGTCACCAAGAAGATTCTCACCGTCCAGCTTCAAGATGAACCCGAGCAATGATGCAATCTCTTCCAAACCAAGGCCGCAATCGACGGCAAAACCATTAAAGTGATAATCGATGGCGGGAGTTGTCACAACTTGACGAGTCAAGAATTATGCTCCAAGCTCAATTTGAAGTACAAGAAGCACCCTCGTCCTTACCATGTGCAATGGTTGAGCGATAGTGGCACCGTCAAGATACAACACATGGTGCAAGTCGCCTTCAAGATTGGAGCCTACCAAGACACCGTGGAGTGTGATGTGGTGCCAATGACGGTATGCCACCTCCTCTTGGGCCGTCCATGGTAATATGATCAATCGGCGCGCCACGACGGGCACACCAATGAGTATATCTTCCGGTGGCAACACAAGGAGTTTGTGCTGCGACCTATGACACCAAGCCAAATCATCGCCGACAATGCTTAGAAGTTGGCAAGGCTTCAAGAAGAGGAGAAGAGGAGTGAGCGAGAGAGCACTACCTTGAGTGACTTCCACCATTCGGTGAGCGAGAGCCACAAGCCCAAAATGAGAGAAAAGAGCAAGGGAGAGAGTAGAGGCTTAGTGATGCTAGCCACCAAAGCCGAGATGAGAGGAGTGAGGAATGACCCACCTACGCTACACTTTGTACTTATGTACAAAGATGTAGTTGCTTTGACTAACGACTCACCTCCACTTCCTCTAGCTATGTCTCGTGTTTTGCAGGAATTCGAGGACGTCTTCCCCGATGAGATCCCGGCGGGCCTTCCACCCATTCGAGGCATCGAGCACCGCATCGACCTCATCCCGGGAGCGCCTCTTCCCAACCGGCTGCCTCACCGCGCCAACCCCGAGGAGACTAAGGAAATACAACATCAAGTACAGGAGCTACTTGACAAGGGGTATGTTCGCGAAAGCTTAAGTCCTTGCGCCGTTCCTGTCATTCTTGTCCCCAAAAAGGACGGATCTTGGTGCATGTGTGTTGATTGCCAAGCCATCAATAATATCACTGTGCGTTACCGCCACCCTATTCCTCGTTTAGACGATATGGTTGATGAGCTTAGTGGCGCAACTATTTTCTTTAAAATTGACTTGAAGAGTGCCTATCACCAAATAAGAATGAATGAAGGAGATGAATGGAAAACTGTGTTTAAAACCAAATTTGGCTTATATGAGTGGCTTGTCATGCCTTTTGGTTTATTCAATGCTCCTAGCACTTTTATGCGCCTAATGAATCATGTCTTGCGCCAATTCATCGAAAAATTTGTGGTAGTTTACTTCGATGACATTCTCATATATAGTAGAACGTTGCATGATCATGTTGCTCACATTAAGCAAGTTCTACTAGTGCTTAGGAATGAACGTTTATTTGCTAATCTTGAGAAATGCACCTTTTGTACGGAGAAGCTTGTGTTCTTAGGCTTTGTTATCTCTACTCATGGCATAGAGGTAGATGAATCTAAAATTGAAGCAATTAAAAATTGGCCTACCCCATCAACGTGAGTCAAGTGCGTAGCTTTCATGGCCTAGCAAGTTTCTACCGTCGCTTTGTCAAAGAATTTAGTGCTATTGCCTCTCCTTTGAATGAATTAACTAGAAAGAATGTTCCTTTTGTGTGGGGGCAATCTCAAGAGAATGCTTTTCAAGAGTTAAAGAAATGCTTAACCGAGGCACCCTTGCTTGCTTTACCGGATTTCACTAAAACCTTTGAAGTAGAATGTGATGCTAGTGGGATCGGTATAGGGGGTGTACTCATGCAAGAAGGCAAACCGGTCGCTTACTTTAGTGAGAAATTGAATGGAGCTCAATTTAATTACCCGGTTTATGACAAAGAATTGTATGCTTTGGTTCGTGTTCTTGAAGTATGGCAACATTACCTTTGGCCAAAAGAATTTGTTATTCATTCTGATCATGAGTCATTAAAATATCTTAAGGGCCAAGCTAAATTGAACCGTAGGCATGCAAAATGGGTCGAATTCATTGAAACATTCCCTTACGTAGTCAAATACAAAAAGGGTAAAGAGAATGTTGTGGCGGATGCTCTTTCCCGTAAAATGACCCTTTTGAATCAACTTGAAGTTAAGGTTTTGGGTTTAGAGTGCTTGAAAGATTTATATGCTAATGACCCTGAGTTTGCTTCCCCTTTTGCTAATTGTAGAGAAGGAAAGGGTTGGGACAAATATCATGTGCATGAGGGCTTTCTCTTTCGAGCTAACAAACTATGCATTCCCGAGTCGTCCGTGCGATTGCTACTTTTGTAGGAATCCCACGGCGGCGGCTTGATGGGACATTTCGGGCGGGACAAGACCTACATGATGCTATCCAACCACTATTATTGGGCAAAAATGCAAAGAGATGTGGAGAGATTCGTCCAACGATGCGTCACATGCCACAAAGCTAAGTCAAAACTAAACCCTCATGGACTTTATACTCCACTTCCTGTTCCTAGTGCCCCTTGGGAGGATATTATCATGGACTTTGTGTTAGGATTGCCTAGGACCAAAACGGGGAGGGATTCCATATTTGTGGTTGTGGATAGGTTCTCAAAAATGGCTCATTTCATTCCATGCCACAAGACCGACGATGCTTCACATATTGCTACATTGTTTTTCAGGGAAATTGTGAGGCTTCACGGCATCCCCAAGACCATTGTCTCCGACCGCGACGTCAAGTTCCTAAGTTACTTTTGGAAGACGTTGTGGGCCAAATTGGGCGTCAAGCTTCTTTTCTCCACCACATGCCACCCTCAAACGGATGGGCAAACCGAGGTCGTGAACCGCACCCTCTCCACACTCCTCCGAGTCATGATCAAAAAGAACTTGCGGGAGTGGGAGGACTGCATTCCCCATGTGGAGTTCACCTACAACCGAGCGGTGCAATCTACCACAAGCTTGAGTCCCTTCGAAGTGGTGTATCGTTTCAACCCCTCTACACCACTCGATCTTCTTCCACTACCACTATATGAGCGAGTCAACATGGATGCCTCCAAGCGAGCGGCGTTCATCAAGAGGCTCCATGAGACGACAAGGGCCACCATCGAGCAACAAGTGCTTCGTCACGCCAATAAAGTCAACCAAAGCAAGAAAAAGATGGTGTTTGACCCCGGTGATCTTGTGTGGATTCACCTCCGCAAGGAGCGATTTCCGGAAGAACGTAACTCCAAGCTCAAGCCACGCGGAGATGGTCCCTTCCAAGTGCTTCAACGCATCGGTGACAACGCCTACAAGATTGATCTTCCACCGGACAAGTACTCGGTGAGCAACACCTTCAACATCGCGGACCTTTCACCCTTCCATGGCTACAATGACTTGGAGTCGAGGTTGACTCCTTTTCAAGAAGGGGGGAATGATGCGGACATCTCCTACACCAAGGGTGAAGATACCACGGCTCATTCCAATCCACCAAGTCCACCTCCAAACTCTCGTGGTCCAATGACAAGAGCTCGAGCTAAGGCTATCCAACACGAGGTGTTTCTATTCCTTGACTCCTTCCCACTTGATCTGAGGTCAAATGGTATACTACCTGATGCTTGAACTCTTTGCTTGCTTAGATGTGAAGGAACGACCAAGTGGAGCGACGCCAAGGGGAGGAAGGACTTGGGATGCTGCCTGGGAAGCATGTCCGGACATTCTGGACAAGGATACCCGGACACTCCGGATGACCCAATCCCGGAGACACCGAGATCCCACAACACAACCGGACATTCCGGGCAAGCCCGGAGTCTCCGGACGTCCCCCGCCAGGAATGTGTTCCTCTCGGGATGGTGCCCGGATACTCCGGCACCAAGCCCGGACACTCCGGGAGGGTGCCCGAGAACAACGCCCTCCAACTCCACGCCCGGACACTCCGGACCCCAGACCCGGAGACTCCAGATGACCCCTGCCCAGAGCGCCAACTCCGACCCTCCGGACGTCCATTGAACAAGACGTCCGGACATTCCAGAAAACTTACCCGGAATGTCCGGGCCCTACGGTCGGACATTCCGGACAAGTTACCCCAGAATGTCCAGGCGTACTGTGCACAGTAACGGGCCGAAGCCCATGTAAGGACTTGGCTTAGCCCTCAAGGGTTACGGGGTTAGGGCTATAAACACCCGTAACCAAACCCTAATCAAGATGAGACTGATTGTTAAGACTAAAAGTGAGCTTTGCTCCTAATCTAGGGTTCATCCCTCTAGGTTTGGGAGTTCCACTTTAGGCCTTTCTTTCCTTTGGATTGAACGGATCGGCGCGTGCCTCCGAGTGGTAAACGTGGCATTCAATTGAGAGCTTGGTTGATTTGGTTCCTAGTTCCCCAAAGGCTTTCTCGTTGGAGTTTGTTGTTAGGGTGGGTTTCCATCTAGACTTAGCTAGTTATCCTTGTCCAAATTGTGAAGATCGGGAGCCCTCCGTATCACTATGCATACAGACGATGTCATGCAAACACTAAATCTTAAAAAAATTAATAGGGGTATAGAGTGGAAAAAACACAATAATTACACTCTTGATTTCCTGGTGGGCAGATATTTGAAATGGATTATCTTAAGATTGGGGACAAATATAGTAAAATGGAGAAAGTAATTGACTTAGGGCATGTCTGGTTGACCTTTTGCTGCATCTTTTTATTGCTTAAAAGCCAAAGCCCAACCAAATGGTAATTTTCTTGGTACTTATTAGCCAAAGCAACTTATTGTTGGTAATGAAAAGAGCAAAGCACCTCCGAATGTACTTTTTTCTGGCTTTCTACCGCACCTTTGGACTTTTCCCTTGGAGTTGCACTCTAATTACCCACCATTGCTATTCAAGTGACCAGAAGAAAAATGATTCGGCCTCCTCTCTCCTCCCGAGCGCAACCAGTAGCCCCTCCCGCAAATAATTTCTGGCTATGGTTCCACCCCCCTCCCGTCGCCAGCTGCCAGTAGCCTTCCACCGCCTTCTCCTCTTCTGTCCATGCTTCGCCCTTCATCCCTCCACTAGCCATCGATAGCCTTCCTTACAGGATCCGTCTCGCCCCTCTCCGAGTAGACGCCAACGGCCTGCCTGCCTCCCACAGCCGCCTGCCTCATCACTAGCCATCGGCAACCTTCGGCCACCTTCTCCTCTCATGTTCGCACTCCACCCTCCGTCTCGCCTCCCACGACCTATCGTGCCTCCCACTGCCTGCCCCGCCTCCCACGCCTTGAGGTACTACTCCCCTCCCTTCCCTGCCTTCTCATTTTTGTTAAAATTTTGTGCTTCATTGTTTGGATGCAGTAGATTTCTTGGGTTTGTGTTTGGACGTTTTGTGCTTAATAACTAGTGGATAGCATGTTCAGCTTTTTGATGTTTACTCCAACAGATGATAATATGCACATCTCGGAAGACATCAATAGTTAAATTGCAACAAAAAAGCCATTCTAAAAATAGAATTATATTGGTTTATCTGCTTTAGCATTTGTTCCGTTCACTTCTGACGGAAAACCACTAGAAAGCCAAAGCTCCAAATCTTGTGAAACCATGCCTTTCTCCAATGCCTGGTGCCAAATTTAGATTTGTTATACTGTGAAGAAATACAATAGATTAACATATGGAGATTGTGATAGAACATATACATATATTCGTAGTATAGTCAAGCCCGCTCCTTAAGTAATGCACCAAAAAAGAAAGAGACCAGACACACAGATAGAAACCATACCCATCCTCTTGGAATAGTTTATTACATATACCATCGAGTCCTCGAAGAAGTTCAACTTCTACAGGAGATGATGTGATCTGAGCATAAGGTGATAGATCAAGTTCCTAAAAAACAAGATTATTGCATGAGTCCACTTCTTCAAGAACAAAGCTAATAACACACCGTAATGTATATTCAACAACTAACCAAATGAATAATTTTATACAATGTCTCCAGTAGAGGATCGTCCTCCAATTTCCTGATTGACAAAGCTATCCTTGACTTCTCCCCATTTGTGTAGGGAATGTAAGTATGCCGGATTATTTAACATGATTTTCTGATTCAATATTAAGATGTCCAATGTCCCCTAATTTCCCTTATTGGCAACAAAGGAATGCTTAAAATGTAGAACATTAATTTTTTTAATTATATGCGTCAATTGTGTAGATGCAACGAAGCTAGATGTACGGTAACGATGCATCCCAAGAGTACTTGAATGGTGTATCTCAAATTATGAGAGTCACGAAGGACTATATGTTGGGATCAAGGTCTGGCTGCTTTATGTCTTGTCCATGTATTGACTGTAAGAACGAGAAGATGTGGAAGTGCACAGCTCAGATCCAAGGCCACTTGATTTGTCAGGGTTTCATGGAGGTTTACACTCGTTGGACCAGTCATGGTGAAGAACATATTATGTAGGAAGGCGATGAAGTCAATGAGATACCTGTTGATATCGATTCTGAATCCGATAAGGATTTGTTGCCCAATAACGACATTCATGCTCTGGATCTAGGGCAGATGTTGTGCGATGTAGAAGGCAATGACCTCAAGGGGACAGAGTATGATAAATTCCTGAGTTTGATGGAGGACTAGGAGAAACCTTTATATGAGGGCTACAAGTTGAAATACATGAAGCTATCATCCGTTCTTAAACTTCTTAAATTGGAGGCAAGCAATGGGTGGTCTGACAAAGGTTTCACAGAGATGTTAATTGTCTTACAGGACATGCCGCCGGAGGGAAACCATATGCCCAAAAGCATAGAAAAAGCCAAGAAGGTGCTTTGTCCCCTAGGAATAGAAGTAATAAGGATACATACATGTCCAAACGACTATCTCATATTCTGTAAAGAGTACGAAGACTTGCATATATGGTTGGTCTGCAAGGCATCACGATACAAGAAGCGCAAAAATCAAGATGATGACATGGAGGGAAACGAGGTGATGAAAGGGACTTTAGCTAAGGTCGTGTGGTATCTTTCTATAATTCCCTGCTTGAAGTGTTTGTTTACGAACTCGAGGGTTAAGAAAGATCGACTGCTAAGGCATCCTGCTGATACCATTTAGTAGAGAAACATCGATAGGAAGTATTCCTTCATCGGTAGGGACCCGAGGAATATAAGGTTTGGACTGAGTACAAATGGAATGAATCCATTTGGTAACTTTAGCAGTCGACACAATAGTTGGCCTGTGCTCCTCAATATCTACAACCTTCCTCCGTGGGTGTGTATGAAGCGGAAGTACATTATAATGTTGATGCTTATCCAAGGGCCGAGGCAACGAGGAGAACAACATTGATGTGTATCTAGCACCGTTGATGGAAGATATGCAAACACTATGGAAGGAAGGGATCGAGGTATGGGATGAGGACAAGTGAGAGAACTTCACAATACACAACTTGCTATTTTTAACCGTCAATGACTATCCTGCGTACAGTAACCTGTAGGGATATAGTACGAAAGGTGAAAAAGCATGTGCTCCTTGCGGAAATGACACAATGAGTGTGCGGCTTGGCAAGTCACACAAAACTGTGTACATGCATCATCGAAGGTTCCTGAAAAGAGATCACCCATGCCGCAACATGACAGAAGAATTCGACAGAAAAAGGAAGCAAGGTGTTATTCCAAAGCTTAAGAGCGGCAAAGAGGTCCATGATATGGTTGAGGATATAGATGTTGTATTTGGAATGGGACATAAACTTAGAAGGGCATCGGGAAGAAGAAATCAATATTTTGGGACTTACCATATTGGAAGGACTTAAAAGTTTACCACTATATTGATGATGCATGTAGAGAAGAATTTATATGAAATCTTGATCGGTTTGTTATTCAACATTCCTGACAAAACAAAGGATGGTGTGAAGACACGTCTTGACATGCAAGAAATAGGAATTAAACCTAAGCTAGCATCATGCCTGATTGAAAATAGAAAAAACATTCCTTTCCCCTGCTTGTTACACTCTATCCAAGGTCGAAAGAAAAGAACTCTGCACAAGCCTACATGGTATGAAAGTTCTGAAAGGTTACTCCTCAAACATCTTGAAACTTGTTGCAATGGAAGATCTGAAATTAATTGGCATTAAGTCTCATGATTGTTATGTGCTGATGACACAGCTTCTACCTATTGCAACTAAAGGTATTTTGCCACCCAAGGTATGGGGAAATCCTTAAGCTTTGCCATTTATTTAACATAATTTCTCTGAAGGCCATCAATCTTGAAGCACTAGACTCCAAATAGAGATGGTAGAGACTATGTGTTAGCTTGAGTTGTATTTCCCTCTGTCTTTTTCGATATCATGGTCCATCTCCCAATTCACCTTGTGAGAGAGAGAAAGATGATTGAGCTAGCCTTCCTACATAGCATTTACCCTTACAAGAGGTATATGGGGATTCTCAAGGGCTCTATATGGAATTGATCTCAACCGGAGGGCAGCATTGTCGAAGTTTATGCTACCGAAGAGGTTGTTGAGTTCTATGTGGACTACATAGCTCAAATCAAGCTGACAGGTGTGCCTCAATCTCGCCATGAGGGGAGACTCAAAGGTAAGGGGACCCTCGAAAAGAACATAATCACTATGCAAAAGGATGCGTTTGATTGATCCTATTTCATGGTATTGCAACACATTACTCTAGTGCCCCCGAACATGGAGGAGCATAAGAAAATGCTACGGCAAGACAATCCATCACGATCCAATGTTTGGATCACAAATTATTACGACTCATGATTCAACGAAAGATTCAAGGGTCAACTTACCGAGTGCTTGTCAAGCGATGATATGCTGCCATGGTTGGCAAGACAACCTGCATTTTCAGTTGTGACATGGTAAGGATAGGACATAATGGACACACATTTTATACGAAAACTCAGGATGGAAGAGCATATACCAAAACAACGGTGTATGCGTTGATACCCTCGATACAGCTGGGAGGAAGTGCCATACTATGGTTACATAGAGGATATTTGGGAGCTTAGCTATGTGCATTTCGAGATTCCGCTATTTAAATGCTATTGGGCCAGTACTTCACATGTGAGGGAAGAGGTTTTTTGGCTTTAGTACTATGGACATACAATGTGCTAGATACCAAAGTGGACCTTTCATTTTCACTAAACAAGTGAAGCAAGTCTTCTGTGTAATAGACCAAAAAAAAGAAGTGTCACGTTGTTTGAAATGGAAAAAGTAGTATTGTTGGAATTAACAATGTAGTGGACGTGGATGACAAAAAAAAGGTATGACGATGAGGAGCAAGAAGAAGAAGAAAAGTAAGAAGATGAGGGTGAGGATGAAGAGGAGGGACCTAGCTACATACGCAAGGATCATGACGAAGGGCTAAGTTTTAAAGGAAATAAGCAAGTGGTTAATTAATATGTGATGAAAAGGACTAAATTAATTGTAGCACTATGTATGACAATGACATGTTTAATTAATATGTGACACATGCGTGTTGATTAGATATTTATTTTGAATTCAAATGTGCATGAATTGTGAATTAATGCTCATTATTAAATATTTGTGCTTGTGTCTATGAATATGGGTATGAGATATGAAATCTGTGTATTCTGTGTTGCTACCTCTGTCTATTTTCTGTGCAGGGTAGAATTAAAACAGGAAATTGCCTTGCCTTCTAGAGGGCTTGTCACAGATGGGTAATTACAAAAGCTCGTCTGTGATAAAGGTCATATCAAATGAGCATCTACTAAGGCTCGTCTTAGATGAGTCCTTGTCTCATACGTGTGAAACTAATACCCATCAGTGATGACTATTATCTCAAATGAGCATTTCCTTAGCCCGCCTAGGGTTTCCCCAATCAGTCTCACTCAAACACTCCCCACTCACTCGCGCTCAAACTCGCTAAGTGGCCACGCACGCTGCGCTACCGTCGCCACCCCGTGCCTCCTTCCCAATAGCCCTTATCACCACCCCAAGGAGATCATCGGCCAGAATGAACGCCATGGCCACCTTGATGCCTCCATCCAATGCTTCCACCGCAAGGACTCCGCGCACCAAGCCACCTACCCTACACAGCCGCCGCAACACCGCTGCCCCGAGGACGTTGCATAGTGAGCCTCCTTCCTGACACCACCACCGGAACCCTAGACTGCCGCAAGCCACCAGGTACGCTTCCCTCTCCCCTTTCTACTCCTCCTCCTCCCCAGAACCATAGCTTGTCGGAACCCTAGCTCCGGTCAATTTCTAGCCATGCCATTAACAGCAAAGAGTTTCCCATAGACCGTAGATCACAACGATGGCCTTAGATTTCAAAATAGTAGGCTAGATTTTTAATCCGATTCAAACCTATCCAAATCGAGTTGAATTTGGTCCAAATTGAAGGATTTGATTTCTACGATTTGAATTTATTAGAATTTGGACCAAATTCAACTCGATTCAAATTCAATCAATTTAGTCTAAAATAATTCATAATTTAAACTACACATGTGATACAAATCTATACATGGTTCCGAATAGTTACTAAGCATGCTAGTATTCTAATAAATTCAAAACGTGCAGAAAATATTCATAGAAATCAAATTCCTTCAAATTTAGACCAAATTCTACTCGATTTATATCTGTTTGAATCTAATTAAAAATCAACCAGATTCAATTATGATTGTTCAAGCATGCTTCCTAGCACGGTTAGGAATTTATTGAGCACTATTGAATAATTTCTCCTAATTATGTTGTTTCTTTGTGTCTATTTAGCTTATAAATTATTATATAATTAATTTATTCAGTAATATGAATTTTTTTGGCTAAGTATTTGTTGGTAGGTTGTTATATTCATACAATACCTTTATTTTTTCATGTTTAGTTTACTTTAGTTAATAATTTGTTGGTTCTTATTTAATTTCTTTGCCCTACGTTATGACATTATGGTTACTTTCATTTTATGTTTTAGTTATGTTTTAAATTTGTAGCTATAGTTAATTTTTTCTTTTATAGGTACATTTTTTGTAGCTATAGAGATGTCGACATGTTCTACTTCATCTTCTTCTCTATCCCTGAGCCCTTCGGAATGTACAGGGAGATCAAAGCAGGGACCTACAATTGCATCAAGGAGGCCTTCAGTATGGATAGTGATCATGGAGAAAGACAAGGAAACTAGGATGCCTACTATTTGGGATGTAAATGGCTGGCCGCTTAAGCCCACTTAAGCCAGCATGATATTTAAATCAGGAGATTTATACATAAGAATTTAAACTAGCTTTACTGATTTGAATATCATGTGGGCTTAAGCGAGCAGCCACTTACATCCCTACCTACTGTACTAGCTAGAGTAGGTGGCAAATTCTGGACATTTTGCGGAATCCTGGTGTGGGAAAAGGTCAACATCACCCTAGAGGACCGGAGTGCGAGGAACTCTTTCATGGTTCACGATCCTCAAGGCATGGTCAGAGGAGTGGTGGTAAGATGTTCGACACGTCGCATTAGGAACCATGGACCACTGTTGGAGGACCTTCAAAAGCGACCTCTTGAAGAATTTTCACAAGAAGAATTTACCCAGTACCCTTTTCTAAGCCCAGAAAATATCAAAGGTTTGTGGAGATGAAGACAACTCCAAAATTCCAAGCCAGAAGTGAGCAACTAAGTGCCCTCCAGGGAAGAAACAAGCACCATCGTAGGCTAGGCACTTCTGGGTATGTCGGGAAGAAGGAAAACGGGCAGGAGAGGATGAGGCGGCAAGAAGGTCAGAGGCCGCACCTGTCCTTGCAAGCATCGAGAATGGGCATGCCTGTAGCTGGGCTAGAGCTCGAGGGAAGAAAGACAAACAGACAAGAGCCTTCATCTTCTGAAACCCCCAAGACGAGGCTACCGTCCAATTCTTCGTAAGATATCAAATTACCTAGCAACATGTATAACTTTGCGTCAAAGTTAACTAATACTTGTCCTGCTTTTGTAGTCCGAGCTGAGCTCACAATCTTCTCAAAGCTCTCTAAGCCTTCTTAGAGCTCAAGATACGCTTACTAGGGGCCTAGGAAACCCAGAGCACTCAAGTCGCACGCCAAGTGTAGGCATTACCATTGGATGGAAGAAGGGACTCCCCCTGGTTGATTTCTCTTACTAGAGTACCAACTTCATAATAGAGTGAAGGGTGATGCAATACAGAGAAAGGTGAAACTAGCGGTCAAGCGGGTGTTCTGCAAGATTTAGCAATTGATGCAGCCAACCAGAGTACCCAACACTAGTACCAGAGGCCGTCGTAGTAGCTGCCTGTCCGTTGGCCCAGTAGAGGAATCAACGGCTAATGCCAAGGCTTGCGACCTAATCCTAGTAAGAGAAATCTAGAAACTTTTGGTCATCACATTGAATAAGTTGGATGCCCTTGTCGGTGCTAATTGTGAGACATTATGCAGATGCCGATGAAGTGCAAACTCATGGTCCGGTTAGCGAACGATCATCCCATCCTGATTGGAAATGATAATATCTTTCCTCCTAGGGAAAATGAGTATACATTTCCCGTTTGCCCCGAACATGGCTAAGCTACAAGCGGACGACGTGAACCAAATATTTAGCCAGCCACCTCTGCCATTGCCCTCTGATGACGAGATCACAAAGCTTGGGAGATGATTGCCTTATTCATCTAGTGGCCAAAGAAGGACATCGTCATTGTCGATGAGCCGATGTCTTGGGCTAGAGCTCAAGGGAAGAAAGATTCACAGACAGGAGACTTCATCTTCCCAAACCCCGAGGAAGAGGCCGCCATCCAATGCTTGCTAAGATATCAAATTACCTACAAACATGTATAACTTTGTTTCAAAGTTAACTAATACTTTTCCTGCTTTTGTAGTCTAAGCTGAGCTCACAGTCTTCTCAAAGCTCTCTAAGCACCGACAGAGCTCAAGGTATGCTCTACTCGGGTCGCATGGCAAGCATAGGCATTACCACTGGATTGAAGAAGGGATTCCCCCTAAACATGGAGAAGTACTGACTTTGTCATTGAGCGAAGGACGAGGCACTAGAGAGAAAGGTGCAATTAGCGGTCGAGTGGGAGTTCCGCTGAATTTAGCTCTCAGTGCAACCAACTAGAATACCCACCGCCAGTGCTGGAGGCCGTCATAGTAGCTACCTATCCACCACCCCAACAGAGGAATGAAGGCTACTATCGATGATTGCGACCTCATCCTAGTAAGAGAAATCTAGAAACTTTTGGTCATCACATTGAATAAGATGGACGCCCTTGTCGGTGCTAATTGTGAGACATTATACAGATGCCGATGAAGTGCCAACTCATGGTTCGGCTAGCGAAGGATTACTCCATCTCAGTTGGAAATGGCAATGTCTTTCCTCCAGCGGAAATGATAGAGTGCAAAATTTCCCATTGGCCCTGAACATGGCTAAGGTATAAGTGGACAACGTGCACCCAATATTTTGCCAATCACCTCTAATGTTGCCCTCTAATGATGAGATCACAAAGCTTGGGAGGTGATTGCCTCATTCATCCAGTGGCTAAAGAGGGGCATCATCATTGTTGATGAGCTGATGTCCTCTTCATGGCGAGATAACATGGAGCTCGGTGGGTCATCGTATGCGCTGGATACTGACATAGTGGCTGCTACACCCAACACTGCCATAGTGCCTGAAGTTCCTCAGCCTACGATGCTAGTAATGCGTAAGTAGGAGTCACTAGTCAAGAGTACATGCAAAAGCAAAAAGACTGCTATAGGTAAATCAAAGAGTGCCAAGCCGACGGCCTCCAAACACGTTGCAGAGATGACTGGGCACTGGATGTTCAGGTGTGGAGAACGATTGCTCCCGCCACATAAGAAGTCTTGATTGACACTGTCTTGTCAAATGTTCCATGAGAAGTATGTCCAAAGGGCCAGAGTGGGAGAGGCTTGTATTAGATTCAAGTTGAAAAAAGAGCATTTTTTCCACCAACAAATGAACGACATCTTTGAGGTATTCCTCCAGGACATCGTTGAGCTCTTCAGCCTCAACACCCTTGAGAGCTCAATTATGAGATTCTAGACACTATAAGCGTGCTACCTACATCATGGTCTACTTTCATGCATAGTATTGTACTTATATGCTAACTTCTTTTGTATATATACTTTCATGTTCACTCAAGCCAGGAAACAGAAGGAACATGTGGGTTTCCTCGACCCACTTGTGGTGTCGACTGAACTCATAAGACAAGATGCTGCCTAAGTCAGGGAATACACCCTAAAGGCTCTCATAGCTCAAAAGGATAAAGACTATATAATGTTTGCATACAGGCCGGGGTAAGTGTTGCACTATTAGCTATACTTGGTCAATTGTGTACTTTACAAACTTATAGTTTTAATGACCATATTACGACATACATGTGCAGCAATCATTGGGGTACAATTATCATCACGTTATGGCATAGCAAGATATATTTAGCTTGATTCACTAGTAAAGGATCGCGACTTCACGCTCATCAAGGATGTGCTCGAACATGTTTTCTTCAGCTTCTATCTTAGTGGAGGAAACACCAAGGAAAAGAAACTTATCCACATTTTTAAATTCCCAGTACGAGGTATCCTTTTTTCTGAAGTGAAGTTATGACTCTTTAATTAGGACCTCTCGACTAATTATCAATTTTTTTCTTTATACAGTGCAAACAACATCCCCAAATGAGCCAACTATGTGAGTTCTACACTTGCGCAAACATGAACCTCATTGCAAAGTTGGCCTCTAAGAACAAATATTTACAGGTTTGTGATGCAAATAATATTGTATATAATTCATATTTAGCTCTATATACATGTGTAGTCAAACATTCTCTTTTTCTTAGTGACAACCTTGGACATGTGAGGATCAAAGATTGGAAAGCGACAAAGTCAAGTGGATTCGCGGGATTATTGCCTCCTTCTTCTATGTTGATGTTGTAACTAAAAAAGGTGAGTTCCATGCGCCTTAATAGACTTAGAGAGAGAGAGATAGAGAGAGAGATGTATATAATTGCAACTATTGAAATTATGATCAATTGCTTAGTTCTATGGCTATCATGTATAATTGTATTGCAATTATGAAATATATCTGAAAGTACATCTAGGTCCCCGAAGTGAGTTTTGGTGATTAATGACAAAACGGTTAATTAAGGATATTTCTCTAGATCTTTTGGTGATTCATTGAATCACATTGAGTTTAGGACAAGCCGTATTATTAAGGAGGACTGATTAAGTAGTTGGTGAGAGTATCTTGCTAAAAGCTCAAATAGAATCAATTTACAAATCCAAAGAGGCCTTTGAAATCCTTCTACACACTTTTTTAGAAGAAGTCAGAACCTCTGAGAATGATCACAAAGCTTCTGAGAACCAGATCTGTGTGTAAAACTAGAGAACTCGGAGCCTCTGACTTGCTGTGTCTGTCTAGATTTCTGAAAGTCAGAAGTTCCAAGAATTTCTCAGAACCTCACAGATCAGGTTCTTAAGTCTTCAAGTCCAGTCTGCTTCGAAGTCAGAGCAACCGAAAGTTGTCTGGATGCTCCAAATCTCTGCTCTGGACTCTCCTTTGAAATCCCGGAACATCCGAGTTTGTTTCCGGACCCTTGGAGTTTTAGTTCTTTAACCACCAAAGCCCTATATATTCTAAAGTCTTTGTGATGGGCTTCTCTTTGAAATCTCGGAGTGTCCAAGTTTTTTTTGGAACATACGAGTTTCTGTTCTATGAAATCTCTCCAAGTCTTTCAATATCTCTGAAGTTCCGAGAACATGTCAAAGTCTCCAAAAGTTTGTTTTGGAGTTGTCTTGTTAAGGCAACCTTATTTCCCGGATGGCCCGAGTTCCATGTCGGAACCTCTAACATGTGCCTTTATCTGTTGTTTGCTGAAAGCCAGAACCTCCAAGACCTTTCTAGATGTTCTGAGATCTATTCCTCGATAGCAAAATAATCATTGGTTTCAAAATTTCAGAACCTCCGAGATTGAAGTCAGGTGGTCTGACTTTTCTACCTTTTGCACAACGGCTAGTTTTTTAGGGGTTGGCTATATATACCCTCAAGCCTCTTTGCACTGAGAACTCTTGGAAAATCCTTCATCCTTTGCTCTCCTAAGCCTCAAGCCATAGATATAATCTTTGTAAGGAATCCTTTGAGAAAGAGGTTGAGATCTAGATTGAGTATCAAGCAAGAGTTTATCTCCAGCCATCTTGATCAAAGTTCATCACTCTTGGAGATTTGGCATATTCTTGACAGCTAGATGTCGTTGGAAGCCTTTAAGAAGAAGTGTGAAGAGCCCTATCAAGTTAGTGAGGTTCTGGAGCTTACCTACCACAAGGTGAAGAGCTGCCACAAGAGAAGGGAGGCTTCACATTGGCAATCCTCTTGAGGGAAGAGCATATTTTGGTGCCAGCTTCGATCATTGGATCAAGCTTCTTCAATAGAAACGTAGAGCCTCCTCAAAGGCTCAAACTTCGACAACAAAGTCTTGTCTCCCTTGTGTTTGTGCTACTTTTCCTTCCTACATAATTGTTTGTTCCACATCTTACCTATTAGTATGCATAGGATATGATTTTGTCATAGTTTTTCATAATCACCTATTCACCCCTCTAGTCGATAACCTTGATCCTTTCAATTAGTATCAGAGCAAGGTCTTCTCATTTCTTAGCTTTCACCACCCGGAGAGTTAGGATATCTTCTAGTTTTTATGGTACCATCTATGCTAGTTGGAAATACAAAATGAAGATGCATCTAATGGCCATCAATCCAAGGATATGGGAAATTGTTGTTTATTTTTTTGTACATCTCAACGCACAAATGAGAATGACTACAAGAATATACATCTCAACGCACAAGCAGCCAATGCTATCTTCAACGCACTGAGTTTGGTTGAATTCAACTAGGTAAGCACCGTTGAGAACGCCAAGGCTATACGGGACACTCTCATGGAGATACATGAAGGAATTTCATCCGTCAAGGATTCCAAGCTTGATGTCCTCACAAGCAAGCTTGATCACTTCACAATTGGAGAGAATGAGGGTGTGAATGAAATGTTCACATGCCTCAATCACATTGTGAATGATCTAAAGGGCCTCAGGAGCATGGAGGTCAATGATCACTTCATCGTCAAGAACATGCTACGAGCACTCACACCCAAGTATGAGTACTTGGTGATACTCCTTTGCGAAAGAAGAGACTTTAAGACCTTGACTCCCACTAAGGTGCTTGGGAGAATCATTGCCCATGAGATGACAATTCAAGATAAGGAAGAGCTTGTGGTCACAAGCTCATGCCATAAGAAGAATATTGCTTTGAAAGCCAAGCACGTCATTGAGGTGGACTCAAGCAGCGATGAGGAAGAAGAACTTGATGATGAGTACATTGTCTTGTTCATGAGAAGATTCTCCAAGATGTTCATGAAGGACGGTGCCAACAAGTTCTTCGACAAGGAGAAGAGCAACAATTTCATCAAGAAGGGCATCACCAAGAAAGCATGTTTTGAGTGTGGTAAAATGGGACACTTCATCACAAATTGTTTGAAAAAGATGGATAAGAAGGATGAAAAGAACAAGGACCACAAGAAGAAGGAGCACCATGGGAAGGGCAAATACATCAAGAAAAAGAATTACAAAGCTCAAGCCCACATTGGCGAATCGTGGGACTCCGACAATACAAGCTCGAAATCCAACTCCGATGAAGATGGAGTTGTCGGTCTCGCCATGGCTAACACAAGCTCATCATGTCTCTCTTCAACCACTCAAGCGATGACGAGACACCTCATTGTCTCATGGAAAAGGGATCAAAAATAGTCTCATCCACTAAACCCACCAAATATGATGATAGTGTTGATGACTTGCTTGATGACGATATTGATGAGTTGGACTTACCTAGCTATGATTCTCTTGTTGCTATTCTTGAGAAGCAAGAGGACTTGCTCATCAAGTAGAAGAAGAAAAATGAGTCCTTAACCCACAAGTACAAAGAGGTTAAAGTCTCCCAATGTAGGCTTGAGAAGTCATTTGAGGAGATTAAGACATCTTAGGAGTCTTAATCTTGAGAACATATATAAAGATGAAAGATGATTATGAGACTCTTAAGATCAGTCATGACATTCTCAAGGCTAAGCATCTTGTCTCAAATGGGTGTAGATATGCCATTTCCAAAATGCATTGATTCATCTAAGGACACACCGACACTTCTAACTCCATATCTTGTAAAGCAACCATCTTGAGTGAGAATGCTAGATTGAAGGCTCAACTCCAACATGGCTTGCTCAAGTGCTACAAAGGTAGTAAGACCCTTAAGGAGATCTTGTGTCACGAAAAGGAAACTTAACCCAAGATTCAATGACAATACTACAAGACCAAATTCGTGCAAGGAAAATGGATGCAAGATCAAGCTTCCATGTTTGATGGTCATGCGGCTAAAAGGAGCCACTTTAACCTTGTTGGTACATTTTGATGCTTCATATGTGGTTAAAAAGCGCAAGGATGGTAAAACCTTCACCAAATATGTTGGTCCTAAGAATGATGATCATGTTAGGAGGAGTGCAATTTAGGTGCGCAAGTCTCTTTTGTCTAACACCCATGGACCCAAGAAGTTATGGTTACTTAAACAAACCTAAGTTGCTTTGTAGGACTACACCTCCAGCAGAAAATATCGGCTGCTAGATAGCGGATGCATCAATCACATGACAGGAGGGAAAGAAATGTTTACATCTTTTGATAGCCGGGGATCGCCACATGAGAACATCACATTCGGTGACAATACAAAAAGAAAGGTAATAGGGCTAGAGAAAATCGTAATCTCAAATGATTTCTCAATTTCCAATGTACTCCTTGTTAAATCCTTGAATTACAATTTGTTGTCTATTTTGCAACTTTGTGACCTTAACCTTGATTGTAAATTCTCTAGTGGAGTACTAGTGACTAAGAGTGATGTCAACTCTTTAGTCTTTAGGGGCTTCCGAAAGGGTAATCTCTATTTGGTTGATTTTTTCATCTAATGATTCTTCTATACAAAGATGTTTGTTGGCCAAGTCGTCTCTAGGTTGGCTTTAGCATCATAGATTGGCTCATGTTGGGATGCGGAATCTTAACAAGTTGCTCAAGGGAGAGCACATCACCAGCATCAAGGACGTGACCTTTGACAAGGACCGCTTGTGTAGCACATGTTAAGCATGAAAGCAAGTAGGGAGTCCACATCCAATGAAGAACATCATGAAGACAACCAAGCCATTCAAGCTACTTCATATGGATTTATTCGATCCCGCCATCTATGTGAGCATACGAGGTAACTCCTATGGATTTGTAATTGTCAATGACTTCTCTTGCTATAGTTGGGTATTTTTCTTGCATGACAAGGGAAAATGCGCAAGATCTTCAAGAACTTTATAAGGAGGGCCCAAAACGAGTTAAAATTCAAGATCAAGAACGTGAGAAGCAACAACGGAACCGAATTCAAGAACACCAATATCAAGGAGTTTCTTGATGAAGAAGGCGCCGAGCACGAGTTCTCCGGTTATATACCTCAACAAAATGGGGTTGTGGATGGAAGAATCGCACACTCATCGAGACGGCCAGGATGATGCTTGGTGAATACAAGACGCATGACCACTTTTGGCAGAAGCCGTCAACACCACATGCCACCCCATCAATAGCTTGTATCTTCACTGGCTATTGAAGAAGACGTCATATGAGCTACTAACAGGGAACAAATCCAATGTCTCCTATTTCCACGTCTTCGGGTGCAAATGCTATATCCTTAACAAAAGCAAAGATTTTCTAAATTGCTCCCAAATGTGATGATGGATTTTTCTTTGACTACGCATGAAATGCGCACGCATCTCAAGTTTTCAAAAATACATCATGTATAATTGAAGAAATGTGTATCCTTTGATAAAACTAACGGTTCTTAAGCGGAGAATGTCCCTATCGAAATAGGTGAAAATGAATTGGGAAAAGCCATCCAGACCATGCCTCTTGGAGATGTCTTGCCAACCGAGGTGAAGTTGAGTTCATCCATTCAAGTGAAACCTCCATCTACAGCACAAGATGATGCTCAAAGTCTGAAGGCACCTTAAGACAATGATGACCAAGCTCAACCTCAAGTCCAAAATCCACCTCAAGCACAACCGGGTCGTCCAAGAATCAATGGAATCTTGCAACGAGATCATCCCATCGACCAAATACTTGGTGATATGTGTAAAGGAACTCAAACTCTATCTCGTGCCACAAATTTTGTGAGCATTATTCTTTTATCTCTTCCTTGGAACCTACCAAGGTCGAAGATGCTCTAGATGATCTAGATTGCATAAACACAATGCATGAGGAGCTCAACAACTTCAAGCGCAATCAAGTTTGGACACTTGTGGAACAAAACGTGATTGGCACCAAGTGGGTCTTTCGCAACAAAAAGGATGAAGATGGACAAATTGTGAGAAACAAGACAAAACTTGTGGCCGAAGGGTACACACACGTCGAAGGTTTGGACTTTGGGGAAACTTATGCCCCGGTTGCTAGACTAGAAGCTATTAGGATTTTACTCGCTTATGCAAATCATCATGATATCTTTCTTTATCAAATAGATGTTAAAAGCGTATTTCTTAATGATACCATCAATGAATTAGTCTAGTCGAATAACCCCCCGGTTTTGAAAATCCATTACACCCTAATCATGTCTATAAGCTCCATAAGGAATTACATGGCCTCAAAGAAACTCCTAGAGCTTGGTATGAGTGTCTTAAGGAGTTTCTACTCAAAAAGGGTCTCAAAACTTGGAAGATTGATTCACATTTTTTAGTAAATTCATTGGTGGCAAATTTAGTGAAGAATTTGGAAAAATGTTGGTCGATAAGTTCGAGATGTCCATGATGGGGGAGTTGAAATTTTTCCTTAAAATTCAAGTCAACCAACTTCGGGAAGGAACTTTCATAAGTCAAGACAAGTACATCAAGGGCATGCTCAAGAAGTTTGACATAGAGAATGCAAAGCTAATCCGTACGCCTATGCAAACCAATGGCCACCTCGACCTCAACCTGGAAGGGAAATCCGTGGATCAAAAGGTATATCGATCCATCATAAGTTCCCTCCTTTATCTTTCTACATCTTGCCCCGATATCATGATTAGTATATGCATGTGTACAAGGTTTCAAGCGACTTCTAAGGAGTGCCATCTCGTGGCCGTTAAGAGAATTTTGAGATTTTTAGTTCATACACCCAAGTTAAGCTTATGCTATCCCAAAGGTACTAGCTTCGACCAAGTTGGATATTCAAACTCGGATTATGCAGGAAGAGCATCTCTGGAACTCGCCAATTTTTTGGAAGATCCCTTGTATCTTGGTCTTCCAAAAAACAAAACTCTGCTATCCACCGCCGAAGCCGAATACATATCCGCTGGTAGTTGTTGCGCTCATTTACTTTGGATGAGGCAAACTTTGATGGATTATGGAGTGAATTTGAAAGAAGTGCCTCTTTTGTGTGATAACAAAAGTGCAATAAAGATGGCCAACAATCCCATCCAACACTCAAGAATCAAACACATAGATATCCGCCACTATTTCCTTAGGGATCATGTGTCTAAAGGAGATATAGCTTTGAGCCACGTAAGGACCGAGAAAAATTAGTGGATATTTTCACCAAGCCCTTGAAGAGCATATATTCTGCGAGTTGAGAAATGAGTTGAATATCTTAGATTCTCAAAACATTGCTTGAAATATTGCATACTCGTTGATTGCTTGAATTGATTTTTGCATCATAAGATGTGTGAACACACTAAGGGAGAGTTGTGTTCTCTCAATGAACAACAACATCCAAAAACTGTGAGCAAAACAATCTTTTGTGTATTTGTTATCCCTAAGGTGATAAACATGCAAAAATGTGAGTATTTGCATCATAGGATTCCATGTTCATTATACATAGAGGTCCTAGTGCATGGTTAACTCATAAAAGGTGGTGACCCCACCAAACATCACCATCATTGGTTCTCTAGGTTTTCTTGCTATCTCTTATCTAGATTTGGAGTTGATTTTCTTCAATTTCCATCAAAATTATAGCTTTTCTTGATTGGTTGTTCACCAATTTGATGTGGAATGAACCCATAAGGATATCCCTAGACCTACTATATCTTATCTTACCTTGAAAATCCATTCAAATCTACGCATGTAAACTTTTGACGTGAAAATCGGAGCTTCTAAGATTCAAATTTTCAAAATCAGTAGCAAATTCCGGAACCTCCAATATCATTTCGAAGATTCTGAAACTACCATTTCATGCCACTCAGGATTTCCAGAGCCTCTGGTTTTGATCTCGAAAACTTAAGCTTTGCTCCAGAGTCTCCAATATCTCCCAAAGTCTCCAAGTTTTAGTTTTCAAAATTTCTAGTAAACGATCTTGCAACCTCCAAAAAATTCTTGGAGCTTTTGAGATTTGTCATTGTACTAACAATCGGTCCTTCTGGCTTCAATGTTGGGTTCTTCAAAAATTCTTAGATCCTCTGACAATTTTTCAGAAACTCTAAGATTTTCGGCGAGTGTCTATCTTAAGGCTTCTAGCACAAACACTAATTCTTATTGCTTCAATCCCAAAAACTGGAACCTCTGACTTTTGCACCTGAGCCTCCGAGATCACCTCCGACCTAGCACCACCGCTGTTCCACTGTCCCTTCTCCACCGTGGGCTTCGGAGGACCTTCATTGATCTTGCACCGCTTTTTGCCGGTCATCCACCATCGATGCCAACCATCTCCTTTGCTCGCTGCCACCATGGAAGCACCGTCGTCTCCAAGTTAGGCCACGGCTTCTAGATTTGTAATATCCTTCTTGCATTGCAAATTCCTCTCTAAGGTAATCCATGTATTCTCCATTTGATTCACATTAGATCCAATCAGATTCCTTAGAAAAATCACACGATTTAGATCCAAATTCCTCGTGATCAGGTTGAGACCCTAGATTTCAACGAAACTCAGAACCTCCAGAATTATTCTTGGAGCCTCTGACTTTCACTTTGCTCTCTGAGTAGAAGGAAGTTGGAACCTCCGAGAAAAGTATAGAACTTCTAGAAATTAGTTCTACCCACAGATTCCTTAAAATCTGGAGTGCCCGAAAATTTTCTCGAAACTCCGGCTTTGCTCACTTGACAGATAGAAAGGAAACTCGGAACCTCCGAGTTCTCTGAGGATTGTGTCCAGCGGTCATTTCTAGAGCGTTTGACTTTGATCTCAGAACATCCGAGTTTCCTTGAAACTTGAGTTTTGAATGTCTTCCACACCTCAAAATGTTTATCAAAACTTTTTCTCTCATCTGAGTTAACATATGTACTTACCTCATGCTTTTATTAGGTTTTATGATGAGTTCGAAGTGTAGACGGAGTTACGACAACTTTGAGTCATCTATTCCGCCTTCTCCTCAAATGAGAAATTCTCTGAGGATAGACTTTGCTTTGTGAGAAGGCCTCGAGCAATGGTTGTCTCCTAGGCTCGTAAGCCATCTCCAGGCAAATCTTTTGACATCGGCTTGTCTAGCTCAGAAGAAGAGATTAAATCTTCAACCGCCATTAAGGCTCATCGCAAGCATCTTGCAGAGAAACAAGCCGAAGCCAAGGCCGCTAGAGATGCCCAAGCTAAGGCAATCAATGCCGCCAAAACCAAGATGCAGTCAGCAACCGAAGAAGAGGCCGCTCGAAAAGCCATTGAGGAAGCCAAGGCAGTATCTACTCAGGCATTGTAGAGGCTGCCAAGAAGAAAGAGGAGGAAGAGCCCACCAAGAGGGAAGCTGCTAAGGCCAAAGCCACTAAAGCAATTGCTGCCAAAGCCAAAGTGGAAAAGAAGCAAGCTATAGAAGAAGATGCTAGGATCGAGGCTCCATAGGAGATAGAAATTCCAGACCAGCCTTCGCCTCGTCCTCCTCGTAGCAACAACAAGCGGGCAGCAAACAGGCAGACTTCCTCCCCACTGCCATGAAGACAGCTTAGCCAAAGGCCAGTCTCTCTAAGAATGGCAAGGGCTAGCTCCAACCACAGCCTCCAACACAAACCGTTCCTGCAGTTTCGAAGACAAGGGTTCATGTAGAGGCCGAGGAGCCCGAAATAACCACTTCGGTCACCCTTGCTCCTGTTCATCACCTCCCTCTGCAAGAAAAAGTTCCCCAAGTTGTAGTGGATTACAAAAATTCTCCAATTCTGAGCTCAGACAGATCGCTGGAAGGTCCTAATGATCATGCCTGTGATGCGACAGATTCTCATTTTTGGTCTCTTGGCCAACAAGACTACTACAATTATGTCATCATTCACCACAGAGAAGCAATCATTTTGTCAGCTTCTCGAACCTTCAACGGGGCTCTTGCTTTTGTCGAGTCGTCGAGGATTGTGATGCTCATGGCTTGATTCCTCTTTTGAGCCTCCGCCAGGACTGGAATGAAGAGTTGGTTATGCAATTCTGTGCACACTTTTTGTTGAGTGGAAGGACCGGATCATATGCTAGATGACTCACGGCAAGCACTAGAACTTCTCATTTGATGATTTTACCGAGTCACTTGCGTTGGAAGGATCCGAGTCCGAGAAGCCCGCAATCCACAACAACGACAAGTGCCTCTCTATTAATCAGCTCAAGCCCCTGTACGAACTCGACAAATCTTTTCAGCTTGGCAAGATGACAAACTTGACATTCTCAGCCAAGACAATAAACAAGATCTTTAGGCAAACAACAGCACCAAAGATGGGTGATGCCACCTTCATCCGTAGTTTTGAGTGAGATCTCTTGATGCATATGGTGTGAGGAGAAGATTTCCTCCACTCAGACTATATGTTCCAGGTGATGAGGATGGCAAGCGCTGATCACATGAGGTCTCTGCCCTATGCCCCCTACCAGCCACTGCTCATCACATGGTGGAGAAGATCTTCATGCTCCCATTTACCCTACAAGCTAGAATTGAAGAAGACCTAGCCCGAACCTCAATAGAAGGAAAATGAAGCTGCCCTGGAGGTTTCTCCCTCCAAGAAGAAGATAAAGGTAGCCAAAGAAGGTGAAGGCAGTGATACCAAGAGCACTAGGTTGTTCCGGCACCAAAAGGCTCGTGATGATGCTGAACTTGATGACATGATTGCCGATGAGCCTCAAGTGCTCAACTCCCTGAAATCACTCAAGCAAAACATGGAATCATCATTGACATGTTCCATAGTCCAAACAACGCCATCACTGACCTCAAGACATGGTTTAAGACCATGACACAGTGCCAGAAGAAGATTATACACAATTAACGCCACATACGTTGTGGATCTTCGATGATCAGGAGCTTTCCAAGCCGGGGTCAGAGTATGCTTCAGATGTCTCGACACTAATCTCTTCCCCGATTCCCACCGAATCTCCTCGTGGCAAGCGTTCACCCCTTTGAGACTTTGCTTCCGCACCTGTACCTGCTTCGTCGATGCTGCTCCAACCTTTGCTCCTGCTGCATCTCTGTCGCCATCGAAGCAAGCTCCTATTGCCTAGGTCTCGATCTTCTACATCTTTCCCTTTTGGTGTCTTGATGCCAAAGGGAGAGTGATGTACAAGTTCTCTTATGGGCTTTTGTGTGTGGGTAGTTAGAGAATTACAAGACTTGTTTCTTCCTGAGATTTTCATGTGTCTTGTAAACTCCTCTTAAGTATGTGACATGGCCTTTGTGGATTATGCTGATGCTCTAAACTTTATGGATGCTTATGTATTCATCTCTCATATTCTGTATGCCATGATCTTTCAAGTGCTTCATTCAATATTCTATTCCATAACCACGGATCCTAAGATTTAGGGGGAGCTCTTCTCATTTTAACCAAAATATGTGCACTTGTATGCAATGCAAATTTTTAATAATTCAAATCTTTAGGGGGAGCTCACTCAAACATATAATCCAAAGCATCTCATTATTATCCAAAATTGAAAACTTAATCGTATTGAAAGTGCATATAGGTCCCCTAAGTAAGTTTTGATGATAAGTGATAAAAAGATTAACGAACTAATGTATGCATCGAGTGTGATAAGGTGATTAGTTCCATGAAAGAGTGCTTTAGCCAACTTTGGTGATCCTGAAAAGTTCCAACGGATGGAAGGCTTAAAGAAATTAAAGATTAATTAAGGACATTTCTCTAGCTCTTTTGGTGATTCATTGAATCACATTAAGTTTAGGACAAGCCATACTATTAAGAGGGATTGAGATTAAGTAGATGGTGAGAGTACTTTGCTAAATGCTCAAATATGAATCAATTTTCAAATCCTTCTACGCACTTTTTCAGAAGAAGTCAGAACCTCCGAGATTGATCCCAGAGCTTCTAAGATCCAGCTTCTGTGTGTAGAACCAGAGAACTTGGAGCCTCTAAGTTGCTTTCTTTGTCTAGATTTCTGAAAGTCAGAAGTTTTGAGAATTTCTCAAAACCTCCGAGATCAGGTTCTCAAGTCTTCAAGTCTAATGTGCTCCAAAGTTGGAGCAACCAAAAGTTGTCTGGATGCTTCGAATCTCTGCTCTAGACTTTCCTTTGAAATCCCAAAACATCCTAGTTTGTTTTCAGATCCTCCGAGTTTTGGTTCTGTAACTGGCAAGGCCCTATGTGTTCTAAAGTCAGAGCCCTCAGAAGATTCCCGGATGCTCCGAATATATATGATGGGCTTCTGTTTGAAATCTCAGAGTGTTCAAATTTTTTGGAACATCCGAGTTTCTTTCCTATGAAATCTTTCCAAATATTTTGATATCTCAGAAGTTCCGAGTATATGTTAGAGCCTCCTAAAGTCTGTTCTAGAGTTATCTTGTTAAGGCAATATTATTTACCAGATGGTCCGAGCTTCATGTTAGAACCTCTAACACGTGCCTTTGTCTACTGTGCGCTGAAAGCCGGAACCTCCAAGACTTTTCGGATGTTTCGAGATCTGTTTCTAGATAGCAAAATAGCCATTGGTTTCAAAATATTGAAACCTCCGAGATTGAATCGGAAGGTTTGACTTTCCACCTTTTGCACATCGGCTAGTTTTGAGGGGTTGGCTATATATACCCAAAGCTTCTTTGCATTGAGAACTCTTGGAATCTTTCATCTTTGCTCTCCTAAGCCTCAAGCCCTAATTCTTCAAGCCATAGATCTAATCTTTGTGAGGAATCCTTTGAGAGAAAGAGGTTGACACCTAGATTGAGCATCAAGCAAGAGTTCGTCTCTAGCCGTCTTCATCAAAGTTTGTTACTCTTGGAGATTTGACATCTCCTAGATGGCTACGGTTCATTAGGAGCCTTCAGGAAGAAGTGTTTAGAGCCCCATCAAGTTTGTGAGGCTTTGGAGCTTACCTACCACAAGGTGAAAAGCTGCCATAAGAAAAGGGAGGTTTTCTGTGCATTTTCTGTGTAGGGAAGGCTGAAAGTCAGCAATTGCCATGTCCTTTGAATTGTATTATTAAGACATTTTTGCACCATTTATCAAAATGTAAAGTTGGACTTTGTTTTAACCATGTCCAATTGTTGTTTTGGATGCTTATATTTCCCAAAATGGATGTGAGTAAAACTCCTAAGGACCCCTTAGTCTTGATCTAAAGCTCCTCTAAACTTTCATCTTCTCTTAAGCACATGAGTCTGAAATCTTCTTCCCGCATATTCTAGACCCACTGCCAGTATCTGACATTCAAACAGAAACTTTTGCAAAGTCTCTAGACATTCTACCAGAGTCTCCGTCATCCAAATAGAAAGTTTTTCAGGTACTTTGGAACTGATGCAGGAGACTCCGAATGTGTTTCTAGAAAAGGTGCCTAGAATCTTCCTAGACTCTCCAGCTGTTTGTGGCATCAGTTCAACCCGGATACTCCATAAGTTTTCCCGAAGTCTCGGGGCAGCTATCTTGACACCTAAATCCAGTCGTAGTAGCAATTTTCTCTCACCTCCTCGCTTTCCCAAAATCGCACCCAAGGCAATCTTTTGCCCTAGCTACCGCCAAGCTCAGGAGCCTCCGCGCGCGCCTCCTCTGCCGGCGCCACCCCTCAGAATCCATCGAGACACCTTCCCGCTAGCCTCCTTGACCCTCACCAAGCATCTTCACCTCGTCTCTCTCCCTCACCTCCATTGGAAGAGATGGGACGAACCAATTAGTTGGATACTTGGGTAATCTTGCTTCTCATCCCATCCCTATGCTTTTCTAAGTTGAATTCACTTGTTTCATGCATCAAATTAGTTGACTTTGTAATTGGTAGATTTCTAGGGTCAGGGTTCAGGCTGTTTGCCTAGATATTCTGGGTCCAGATCTAGAGTATCCAGACAAACAGTGATGATGCCCTAATTTCATCAAATATTTTGATAATTGATCGATAATTCCTTTGAGATCTCATGTGCACTTACCTTACTCTCATATCTACCTATTCATAGTGAGCACTCATGCGAAGCACCACAATGGTTCCAGATCTAGCAAGGAACGTTGTCGTGTCAAGGGCGCTAGACTAAAATCGATCAGACATATTCCTTTCTGGAGTAACTAAGTGATTCTCCGTAGTTATTTTTCTCTATGTCCAGAATCTCCAGATTTGATTCCGGATACTCTAGGTACTTATCTCCTAGACCATTTGAGGCAATCATTGGGTGAGGAATATAGCCATTCTTTTTTAATCTCAGATACTCCAGGTATGGACCCAGGTACTCCGAATGTGTGCTTCTACAGCCAACATCTAGTTTTTTAGAGTGGACTATTTACACCCTGACTCAACATCCAAGCAAAACTCTTCGACACTTGAATTCCTGCACTCTTGAGAGCTTTGTCCCACCTTTCGCAAGCCTAATCATTTGATTCTTGTGAGGAAGAACAAGAGAGAATGAGATATTAAGATTGATTCAGCACAAGAGCATCGAGTTCATCTCTAAATCTTCATTTAGAGTTTTCTCTTGGAGATTGTGGTCCCCTGGACGGCTAGGAGTGCATGAGAGCTCCTAAGCAAGTTGTGGTGAGCCTCGCGAAGTTTGTGAAGGCTGGGATCCGTCTCCTGCAAGGAAAGGATCACCAAGAAAAAAACGAAGAGTCGCTCGGAGCACCTTCTCCAAGAAGAGGCTTGAAAGAGATCCGGCTTCGATCTTTGTGACCAAATCCCTCAACGGAGATATAGGATCTCCCGAGGATCCGAACTTCGATAAACAACATCTTCATGTCCTTTGGTTTCCCGGTCCTCACTTTACATTCCGCAAGTTATAATTTGTTGTTATTGCTTGTGCTACTAGTATCTACGGGTGTTCATATAGTTCTTGCATTAGATAACTTATATTTCTGCTAATTGCAAGAATTGAGAAAATATGTTAAAATTTGTTAGCTGCCTATTCATCCCTCCCCTCTAGGGCGGCATCTTGATCCTTTGCTAGTCAGTGACCCGACGTAGATCTAAAACCAGGTATTCAATTTCTAGCTAACATTCCTGATTCATGATTCCAAGTAGATTAGGGATCAAACTATCCATCTGTGCATCTAGATCGGTTTGCTCCATAGCCATTGGAAGGAAGGCAGATGTATTAGATTAAATTTGTTCCATGTAATGAAAATTCGTTTCCAATAATACTGATTGCTTATAGTGGAACTGGCTTTGTTTTAGTTAACAAAAAATTGTTTCCACTGTAATATTTTATTTTATTTCCAATGCAGCAATAATTTGTTTCCATCAACTATATATTGTTTTAATGTAACAACTAAATTTGTTTCTATCAAATGGAAAAATGTCTCCATTATGACAATTAAATTTGTTTCAAACGAAATAGAAATTTGTTTCCAAATAATTATTACATATGTTTCCACGACAACTTAACTTTGTTTCACATTTCTGTCCAATATTTCCATCTAATGGAAATTTTTGTTGCATATAAAAAATCTAAAAGCTTAATACAACAAAAGCCAAATGCTATTACAACAACAATTGGTGCAACAGTGCATGGACTCGTGGGAGGTCAGCGATGCTCTAGCGGGCGGCGGTCCAGCGTGGGTGGCAGCGGCAAAAGACGCGTCGTGGGCGGCGGTGGCTCCTGTGGCGAACTGATGCCGGTCTAGCAAGAGGACTAGATCAGTTGTAGTAATCTTTTCATTGGAAGTATTTCAAGGTTGATAGATCCTAAGGAAACGAGGTGTTGTAGAAATGCTCACGGCGTTGCATTGTTCTTGAAATTTCAGCGGGTGCCGGCGATTACATCAGGTGTCAATTTGAAGATGGTGATGTTTCTGAAATCGATTGCAAAGATAAAACTATGCGTATAATAATAAAAACAGAAATTAAAAATGCATAAATTTAATGGAGGTTGCTATTACGATGATGGATAGGCTTAGGAGTGAGTTTCACCCGCAGATTAGAATATTTGTACATAGATTACTAGCATAAATATTATTGCACCGTGTAATCAAAGATAAATAATCAAGTGAAAGACACATTCGTAATTTACCTATTCTGACATCCACCTACTCATAGGATCTATTGTCCAACCTTGGTGCCGAGGCAAAGCTGGGCATCACCAGAATTATTAAGGCATAAGCTATACTAACGCTTAAAGCATTGTGACTGTGTCAGATCTCTCTAGAGTCTCCTCATGGTTACCTCTTCTTCGTGCCGCTGTCACTTTCACTTTGAAGTTTACCACAAGTCCTTCCTAATGCTCACCTTGGACGCTTATCAAGATGATCATATGAGACGAATGTATCGAGATAAAGAGAGATAAGATAATCATGATCCAATACAAATAATCATTAATATATTAAGCTAATCCTCCTCCCATAGCCACAGGGGACTACTCACGATCCATAGAAATTACCAAGATCAAATCAATAGAATTGCAACAAAGAGATAAAGAGAAAAGTACTTGTATTAAAATACCTAAATTGTCTTACTTCTTGGTAATAGTAATGGAGAGAGTACAAGATCTATAGTTGCTAGGGTTTGAGAAATGATGGTGGTTGCATGAGGCCTCTCTTCTCCTTTTGATCCTAGTCTCTCCCCCTCTTCTCCCTTTCTCCATTTATATAGATTAAAGGTGTTATTTATCATTTTCTAGAATAACTCTTGTGATTCTCCTCATGATCCCTTAATGAAGAATGCTTGATTTGACATGGTGGCGGTGTCGGTCGTGCCACTAGTCGGCTAGCCTTCTGGAACCTCCATTCGGGCTCTCATTTCTTTGTGAGCATTTATTTTGATGAGTAGTTTCTAAATATATCCATATATGTCTTTTTCTACCGATCCTACACATATTTAATCCAAAAAGAGAGATTTGCACAATCTGACAATTAGTTAGTCATTAGTAGCAGAAATCAGGAATTAATTCAGTTAAAATTCATTGAATAAGGATCAAACTTAGATAGAATAATAAATACAAAATGGACTCATCACGGACATCATAGGCGGTAGGTGAGGACCAGCAGGCGACGGTGGATTTTGTTGGCGGCAGCGATTCTGTAGAGGATGGAGCTGCGGCAGGAGGCGAGAGAAGATCTAGCGGACGGGAGCCCTAAGCCTAGTGGTGATGGCGGTGTGAGGAAAAGCATGTAGCCACCGTCTGTTCACTACCGATGCAGGCCTATACAGCATCACACGGCCACCACACGCTTCCTGTCGTTGTCGTCCTCCTCGAATGAGATCATCTAGATCTAGACGAGGCGAGCTCCAAACACTCACCAGTGAAATGATAGACAGAAAAACCCTAATCAATGACATAGATAGACTGAGGATGAATCAGGAGATATTATAGGCTTCGATGCTGCTGTTCGATAAAGCCTGGAGGGATAAATAGTTGGACGGCGGAACGATGGAATGGTTAAATCGCAATTCCTGCTCGTAAGTTTTGCCCCAAGGATTTCCAAATACAAGATCACAAAATTCCATTTCTAGCCTCTCCACAGAAAAGAAAGAAAGGGAAATCCCCACCCCTCGTCTTCCCCCATGTCTTTCTCTCTCCTCCCACCTCTCTCCCTCTCACTAGCCCCAAAGCAGCCGAGGCAACAGTAGCAAGCACCAAGCAAGCAGCAAAGCCGATTCCCCAAATCGCCTCCCAAATGCGATTCCTCGCCTGAAGAAACCCTTCCCCTGCCGCCGCCATGTCGCTGCCACCGGTGGACCCGCCGGAGTGGCTGCGCACACTGCCCGTGGCTCCGGAGTACCGCCCCACCCCCGCCGAGTTTGCTGATCCCATCGCCTACATCCTCAAGATCGAGCCCGAGGCCTCCCGCTACGGCATCTGCAAGATCGTGCCCCCGCTCCCGGCGCCGCCCCGCGAGGCCACAGTCCAACGCCTCAAGGCCTCGTTCGCCTCCAATGCGGCCGCCTCCGCCGGCGGCGACGCTGCCCCCGCCCCCACCTTCCCGACGCGGCTCCAGCAGGTGGGCCTCTCCACGAAGAACCGCCGCGGCGCGAACCGCCGCGTCTGGGAGAGCGGCGAGCGCTACACCCTGGAGGCCTTCCGCTCTAAGGCGCGGGACTTCGAGCTTCCGAGGCATGCGGCCCCCCCCAAGCACGCGACGCCCCTCCAGCTCGAGGCGCTCTTCTGGGGCGCCTGCGCCGCGAGGCCGTTCAACGTCGAGTACGCCAACGACATGCCGGGCTCCGGCTTCGCCGCGCCGGAGGAGCTGGAGCTGGACGCCAGCAATGCGGCCGGGGCGCCGAGGGACGTCGGCGAGACGGAGTGGAACATGCGGGTGGCGCCGCGTGCGCGGGGCTCGCTGCTGCGGGCGATGGGCCGGGACGTTGCGGGCGTCACCACGCCGATGCTGTACGTGGCGATGCTCTACAGCTGGTTTGCGTGGCACGTGGAGGACCACGAGCTTCATAGCCTCAACTACCTCCACTTCGGCAAGCCCAAGACATGGTACGGTGTGCCCCGCGACGCCATGCTAGCCTTCGAGGACGCCGTGCGCGTGCACGGCTACGCCGACGACCTCAACGCCATCAGTGAGTGTCCTCTGTTACTACTTTGCTTTTGGCTTCTTGCTTAGATGTGCGTGAATTCTACTAAACTAACTTAGAAAGCCATATGGGTTTTACTTTTGCGTCGCAGAGTCAACACATTTTCTTTAGGTATCTTTATATGCGGTATCCTCAAGTTTTGCTGCAACGGGATAAAAAAAAATGAAATGGTGATTAGTGTTAACTACTCCAAATGTGGCATTCTGCAATTACAATAGCGTGTAAATTAAGCAGAAATCAATGCCCTTTAGTTTGTAACTATGCTTAGAGAAAACAGGAGCGAGTAGACATCAATTAGTAAGACTTTTTGGCTACTGGAGCTTTTGATTTGAATACTAGAACTTAACAAGCAGAAATTTAAATTCAAAGTTGAACTATTGCAATATCGATGACGATAGGAGGCTGCACTGCCACAACCTGGTAGGGTGGGAAGGGTCACAGTAATGCAGAGTTGTGGCTTGTGGGTAGGGATGGAGAGACAAGGGAGAGGTTTAAGGGAGGGTAAGCTGATCTTGAGCAGGGAGCCTATCCATGCTAGGTTTGTTTGATAAATTGGCCTTTACTTTAGTCTGACCTGAGTGAAGCTTGAAATTATGCGAGAGCGGGCTGCATGCACAAGAATGTTGTTGTAAAAAAGATCATCGTTAATAATGAACTTCAGTCTATGGCCTCCAAAATCTGTTCCGAATTATCTAGTTATGTTGCGCATCATAAATTGGGGCTACTAATTTATGGAACATGTATGTTGGGGCAATGGCATACAGGTCATGAGTAAGACCTTAAGCTAGCTGTCCATGGATGGCATAGTGGGAGGATGACATTGATCAATGATTTTGCTTTGTGGGTAAAGCTATGATCTTGTGATGTAGTTGGAGCCCTTGTGATATATGAAGAGAGGTTGTACGCAGGAATTGATGGGATAACTAGAATTGAAATTCGACAATGCAATAGCTGACTGCTATTGTTTATGTGACCTGCTACCTAGTCGATCCAGCCACAAATATCAAGGAACCATCCATGCAGTGATGAAAGTGTTGCATGAATCGGGTTCGTGCATTTCCTTACAACAACGAGGGCAGCTAAGGTGGACTTGGTAACAGTATATCTGATGAGTCAGCCAATTATTTGTATAAAACCCTAAGAAAGATGGACTTACGTATGCAGTTATAGCTCTAGAAGATTTAGATAGGAGAAAACTAATCCTACTAGGACTTAGACTCAAAAGAAACATAAACATGCAAACTGGACTTAAGTCATCAACATATCCATCCAAATGTGTAATGCATCTTGTTTGGCTCCTCCATATTTACAATAAAATTATGATGTCCATCAAGGTTGCACTGTCTTTTTGTAACTTTATTCAAGGAGCAAGATTAAGCAGAGATTGGCAACCCTGGCTTTTATTCTAGGGTTTCTCCCAGCAAGAACATTGCAACTAAATTCTTTTGTGAGCACGTCATATTGGAATTCCTCCATATGTTGAAGTTCTCAATCACCTCATTTGCAACAAACCTCTAATCTCTCACAAGTCAAATTGTAGAACTATAACTGAAATATCTTTGGACTGAGCAGCTTGTTGGTCTGGTTCATGACCACTTTGCCTTGCCATAAGCCCACAATGATAAGATATACCATAGATTGAGAACTACTCTTGTGACATCTGTTGCTATACTCTTGCTGGTGCTTTTTGATGATCACAATGATCCTTTGCCGGTTGCAATTGCTTGTGAAATCGATTCATTTATTCGCATTAATTATGTACACGACAATTTACTTCTACAATTTATTTAGTACATATTCAAACTCGGAGTCTTTTTAAGGTCCTTGGAAAATTTCTGAACCGTCCAATTATGGGGACCCAATGGTCAGGGTCTCAAGAAACCTTAAAAGACCTTAATGCAACACTCCCTGACAAGTACTAGATGAGACTGAGAAGTGCCAAATGTAGGGGCATGGAAGTAAATGTTGTTGTTAAGGGTATAAGTGTCTTTTCATATTACTCTAGGGTTTGGTTCGTCTTTTGTGTCCATTGTACTATATATTTATATGCCCTTTTGGGCTGCGCAATACAATAAGTGCCTTTCATAACATGGTATCAGAGCACTAAGGTTAGTGTTAGGGTTTTCTCTTTTCCGTCGCCACCATCTCGCTGCTGCGCTGCCCTAGGAGGAGTGAGCTGCACTCCCGGGGTTTGCAACTTTAACCCCAAATCTGGTAGGTCGTCGTTCTCTTCATGTTCGTCATCGTCAAGCAGTAGCACGCACTCGAGCCGCTGCCCTGATCTGCTTTGCCGCTTCTTATCAGGTGCCACCGCTGCAGATCTAAGCCAGCTGGCCTCAGTTTGGCCTCCTCTGACCTCGATCTTCATTAGATCCTGTCATCCTGGAGCTCTCTTGTCGTCGGCTCGGATTGGACGATTCGGACACCGCCACCCTCTCTCCCCCTCGACGCTGCCTGTAGCAACGAACATTGGCACCCATGCTCCTTTGCGTGAGCCGCCGTCCGCACGACAAGACCTGTCCGCTCACTGCGCTTGCTGCACCTCCGTCTGCGTGTGGAGGGGCGCCAGATGATGTCGCCTCCAAGGCCACCTCCTCCTCTGGACCTCTCCCGCATCTCCTTGCTGTCGGCTTCCACCAGCAAGCACTACCGTTCCTCTTCATCCAGCCGCCGCCAGCCTTTGCCAATGGAGGAAACCCTGTAGGCTGCAATGCTGCATTTCTTGGCTGCTTTGGTTGGTGTTGGGCCATGATCTGATGGTGTGGGCTGTTGAGCTAAGCTGCTAATTGTCCCAAAGGTATGCTACTATTGGGCCTGCTCTGAGCTGCTGCTTATCTGACCTTGTTTCCAGGCTTCTATACACCAGCTGCCAGTCTCCAGTCTTCCCCCCTGCCTGGGTGGCGGGTTTGTGCGCTGCAACTCTGAGTTGGAGGAACCGAGGGCTAGGCTACCAGCCGCTTGTTTTTATCCCCTGCTTGGGCTACTGGTTTGTGCGCTGCAGCTGTCGCTAGGAAGGTGCTGCTGCTTTGGATCTGCACATGTGCTGTTATGGGCTGCTACTTGCTGTTTTATCTAGAGTAGCCGCTCTAGTGTTGTCGCCTTCGTCAAGTCCACCGTAGTCCATTGCTCTCTTGTGTTCGTCAATGCTGTGCGAGTTCACAAAATCTTTGTCCATCAGCCTTTGCTTTTCTGGTCATGGTCTACTCTTTTCGGATGAGTGTGGCTGTTTCCTTTTCGCATTGTTCCGATGGTAGAAGTCTTTGTCATTCCTCCTTGCCGCATGCCCCTAATCTCTGTGGTCTTTTGGGCGAAGATCTTTGCCACCATGCTTCTCTCTTTGGCTTGACTTGTTAGGTTTTTGAAGACTCCACACCACGACGACGCTATCAAGACTTGGACTTTGGTGTTTAGCTACTGTAGTTTTAATCGTTTCAAAATGCAATGCTCTGTCTAGGCCGATTGTTTGCATCTGTTTCCTCGATTAATGGTGATGGTACATCTCTGTCTTGCTCTGCTCTGGTGCTCCTATCCTATCACGCCCAAGTCCCATCTTGGCCGCCCTCTACTGCTGTAAATTGTAATGAACATGCAACTTGATCGTTGCTAGCCTTGTGAACAACATGATTCTTGGTGGTGTGATCCTTACGAAAGATGCCTGGACATTCCATGGCAGTGGGTGTAATTAAGCCGTGAGAAGAGGTCATGTGCAA
Organism: Stipa capillata; assembly: GCA_019208055.1. NCBI lineage: Eukaryota > Viridiplantae > Streptophyta > Magnoliopsida > Poales > Poaceae > Stipa > Stipa capillata. The sequence goes on from JAGXJF010001476.1 coordinate 227,990, forward strand.
TGTGAGTTGAGGAGGCCCTTGGGCCTGGAGGAATGAAGCACTTCTCATGATGAATGGTAATTTGGTTTTCATGTACTAATAGATATTCCAAACCATTGGCAATATCTGCATTATTTTTAATTTTGTAATGGATCAGTAAATGTTGTGATGTATTTGTTATGAATATGGCTTGTTGTATTGCATAGCCCAAAGGGGCAAATATATAGTACAAGGAGACTTGGACTACAAGTCAATCTACTATAGACCTAGACCAATACAATTATTAGAGACCTAAATCAATAGGAAAACATAATATCCTTAACACCCCCCTCAAATGCAAAGCGTATGTAATAGCATTGCATTTGAAGAGGAAGAACTAAAACAAACAAACATCCAAAGTCTAATTCTTGAAAGTCATGTTGAGTCAAGCAGAAGAGAAGCATGGCGGCAAAGACCGTAGCCCAAAGGACCATAGAGATCAAGAGCATGCTGCAGCAATAACTCCAAGAAAGGAATGTGGCAAAGCGAAGACTACGACCGGCGACCATACAAAAGCAATTAACAGATGCACAAAGATTTTTTGTTGACCATATGGCAAGGAAAAACATGAGCGAGCAAAGGGCTGGATGGACGCGACTGAAGCAACGACTCTAAAGAGAAAAAGACTCGAGCAAGCAGCAACTTGATGATCCTCTAGAACAGTAGCACAACAGTTCACATCGACCTTCTCCAGTAGCACTCCACGACCAAATAGCAGCACAATAGAAGCAGCAGCGAAGAGCCATCTCCAACAGCACCAAAATAGCAGTCCAATGAATAGCAACATATGTGCAACCCAGCATGTCGAACAGCAACAATCCATAGCAGCCCAACAGAGGAGAATTAGCCCTCGTGCAAGTATTGGGTGGGGCTGCTGCTTGCTAGGGTTACCTTCAACAAAGGAGCTGGCGGTGGCTATAGCAACTACAACAATAGCATAACTGTAGGAGAAGGGGTGCTGGTCCGACGAGATGACCACTCCTGGCTCAACAGCCTCGCTTAAAGGAGATGAAGAGGCCATGGGTGTTACGATGATGAGCTGGCTGGCAGGCCTCGTGACCTCAGGCAGGTGAAGAAGGCGGTAGCGACCCAGAAGAAGCGATAACACACCCTGGGAGAAGGTGGCGGTGGCAGATCTGGGCGGCGGCAGCTGCTCAACCCAAAGAAGAGGTCGCAGCGACGACGAAGACAGCGGCAGCGGTGGGAGGACAAGCCTACAGAGGAAGAAGCTGACGTCTTGCAAGGGTGACAAAGAGGAACAACCAGCTGTGGCATGAGGACGACGCCAACACCAAGCCATGAGGAACATCTTCAGATCCAACGAAGACAAGCCAATGCATGAGGACGACAGATTGAGTGAAAAGGCTGCCCCGGGAGAGAAGATCGCCTCCTGAGGGTAGCGCAGCAGAAGATCGAGGCTGTGGCCGAGAGACGAATGGCAGCGGCGGTGGAAAGCTAAAACCCTAGGTTTTGCTCTGATACCATGTTATGAATATGGCTTATTGTATTGTACAACCAAAGGGCAAATACATAGTAACAAGGAGACTTGGACTTCAAGTCAATCTACTAGAGACCTAGACCAATACAATTACTAGAGACCTAGATCAATAGGAAAACATAATACCCTTAACAATATTAATCAGGTGGTAACTACATTTTTTTATCACGGCATGGTCGTGATCTGTCTATGTTTATTGGAAAGGAGGAGGAGAGCAAAATAAGGATGTGGTTGGATTCTTAATTCACGATTCCCTCTCCCTCTCCCTCTCTCTCTCTCTCTCTCTCTCTCTCTCTGTACTTGACAACCTAGGCTCCTGACCGTCCTTAACTGACAGATGGACCTAAGTGGCACGCTTATACAGGTATAGAATCCGCCATGCTAAGTTGAAATCATAATTTGACCATTTGGCCACCATTTGAAATCATTGGAAAAGTAATTTATTGGATTTGAAGGAAGCATTCACAAATCATTGTACATCTTTCATAAGTTTCTGATTGATCTTTGTTTGCAACTGCATGCCCAAACCTTGTATTGCCACATGATCATTAATTGTTAACTAACTGCCATTTGGATCTCTGTTGGCAGATTGGCACATTTATACAGGTTTAGGGACCTGAATGTGCAATTCATAAGTTCATGGACCCAAGTGACACACCCACACTAGATTAGGGACAAATGGCACACTTTACTATTGATAATTCTTCTAACTGGGGCCAGCCTGCCGGGTTTAAATTATTTCAACTCAATATTAAGCATCAAATTTTAGATGTGTTTGTCTAGAGATATGTTAGTAAGTAATCTCAGTGTTGAATATTCATGGAAGAATGCTTCAGTTTTCTTGACTCCGAAGATTAAAACTTGCTTATAGGCTACTTATGTTGTCACATGCAGTGGCCTTTCAAACACTAAATCAGAAGACGACAGTCTTGTCTCCTGAAGTGCTTCTTTCTGCTGGAGTTCCTTGCTGCAGGTATTGACAGATGGTTTAACATTCTTGTTTGTCATATTCACTCTTGACCATTCTTTTGAGTATTGGGTATAATTATTGATAGATACTTCTCCAAAGCAGATTGGTTCAAAACCCTGGAGAATTTGTTATCACATTCCCTGGAGCTTATCATTCTGGTTTTAGCCATGGTAGGCCATCTATCATGTCCATATTCATAGAGTGCACTTACTGGAAAGTTATCTGTTTGCTCCTGTATGTGTAGTATGGTCTACTTCTTCCACTTATTACTGTAAAGGAAGGGTTACAGTTTGCAGTTACTTAAGAAATGTACCGCCATCCTTGCAATTTTGAGAAAGTTGGGTACTTTCAATTGGTAACCTATGATTTTATTTAAATTTGTGCATAACTATTGACCAAAAATTTGTGCATAACTAAGATGCTAGAGTGATAGCATATGGTTAATCAAATTAATTTTGGAAGATAACCACTGGTAACAGTTGCTATTCTATATCTATGACAAAATGTGTCAATGCATACCTTTCATTTAGAGAACCAACGGTGGGCTTGCACTCACCTGTAGATCATAGTACATAAGTCATCACATCCTCATTTACATATGTGCAATTTGATCCTCTACTCGTGCAGTTTACACCTAAAATTGCTCTTGGACCACCTGATAATAATCTGGTCTCATGTTTTCAGTTGTTGAATTGATGGATGAACTTCCAGTGTCATTACCCGGTGGTTCCATTTCGTACGTCTTAAATGGACAATATTTTCGATAACTCTTTAGTTCTAAGCTTCTCCAACAAAGTGTGTTAATGCATAGCTTTGTTGTTCTATATGTTCTAGTGGAATAGTAGTTTCAATTTCTAATTAAATCAACCACATCCTCATTTACATATGTGCAATATATCCTCTACTCACCCAGTTTACACCTAAACAAGCTCTTGGACCACGTGATTAATACCAGGTCTCATGTTTCCAGTTGACTTGATGGGCAACCTTGCAGTGTGATTAGCTGCTGATACCATTTCGTATGCCTTAAATGAACAATATTTGTGGTCTTTGGTTCCTATGTTCCGCTGCCGTGCGGGGCAAGCCGGCAATGGTAATAGGTGTGTATGTGCCTATCCGGGAAGGCATAGGATAAGGTATACTTTGAGATAGAAAGAGTTTTAAGTATCTGTGTTAGATATGGTTGTGTCCTTTAAATTAGGAAGAGTCAAATTAAATTAGGAAGATAAGAATTATGGTTTGGTCTAGAGTTGGAGCTATGCTCAGTCTTTGGACCCTTACCTAGGCTAAACCAGAACATTCGATAACTCTCTGGGTCTAAGCCTCTGCAAGAAAGGCTCAAAATTGGTCTCCTTCTGTTTCTGTAAACCATGCAAACAAAATATATCACAACTATGTCTACTATACGAACGCCAGAAAACAAGAAACTAAGTTCTCGTGGTTGAGCTTGAGTTTATTCTCTAAAATTTTAAATACATGGTTATGCGAAGGTAGTTACACGAAAGCAAGAGATTCCATGCAGGCGCGGAGCGAAGTTGGGGCCAGGGTGGGCCCTGGCCCCGCCAGCCCAATTACTTTTTCTTAAACAACTATGTATATGTAGGATTGTCTAGGCCCGTACTACATACTTATCTAGATAATCACCTCTATGACTTTAAAAGTCTATCAAGTTGGTCCACCTTCACTCAATTTTAGGATTCTTGGCTTTATCCGCTCCAAATTCTAGCTTGCATTTTCCTTTCGCCCCTCCTCATTTTTGGTTGAAGCTCTGCCACTGATTCCATGGTCTCAAAACTATAGCGCTTATTTGCACAAATCTACCACCTTTGGCATGTAACTTTACTGGTTCCCTGTTATAAAAAGTATAAATCATTAATCCTTGGATGTGCAACCTCACTAGTATGTGGTCTTTTTCAATCCTAGGTTAGAACATGTTTGATTGAACTTGTGTTATAAATTATTGGTTATGATGTGAGTTGATTGATCTCACAAAAGTTGGTTTGATTAGGCTAACGTATTGATTATGATGTGAGTTGATTGATCTCACAAAAGTTGGTTTGATTAGGTTAACGGATCTCTTTGCACAGAATAAGGCCTATAATCTTCTCTCTACTCTAATGGCATATCTACTACCTGTAAAGTCAAAACATGGTCAGTGAATGACTGAATATTATGTGTGCACTCATAAAGGATTATAGAAATATTTCACATACCTGTAGCAGCTTCAAATAGATGGTATATTCATTCTCTCTCTCTCGAAACATAGGAAAAAAAGAGTCTGTGCACCGAGATCTGCCATAAGAGGCCTAGCTGCTGATAGACCAAATTTTGCAAAAGAACATAAACAAATGCAACTACAGGTTCGATGGGTAAAGGTTGGCAATTTCATCTGTGCACGTGGATGGCATGTTTTCAATGTTTCTAACCACGAAATCACTAATACATGGCATTTGATGTCTGTTTTGTGAACAATTATGGGTGACAATTCTTGTAAAATATCTCCTCTCCACCCCTATGATCGAAACAAATAGTCTATTTGACTATTTCATTTGCACAGGATTTAACTGTGGAGAGGCAACAAATATTGCAACGCCTCTCTGGTTGCAGGTGGCCAAAGAAGCTGCAATCCGGAGGGCTTCAACTAATTGTGGTCCAATGGTGTCTCATTATCAGCTGCTTTACGAGCTAGCACTGTCATTACGTCCAAGGTATGCTGCAATAAATATGATGCCAATCATTTTTTTTCATAGAGCTTTCAGGTTATGTAAGAGTACTGGAAAAGATGCATCCTCTTTATATCTTTAATTTAAGTTACACTAAAATAACTATATATATTGTTGGATTCATGGTGGATGCATTGTAGTTTCATCTGATTAAACTAGTCTCTTTAGTTATGACATAACATCCTCCACAAAATGGATAGCACATGTAAATTATTTTTGTATCTGTGTAATTTCCTAGAAGTATCATATTAATGCAGTTGAATATATTCTGAAACAATATTCACCTTTTATAGGGAACCTAAGGATTTCCATACTGTGCCAAGAAGCTCGCGATTAAGGGACAAGAAGAAAAAGAATGAAGGAGATATAATGGTCAAAGAAAATTTTGTTGGAAGTGTGATTGAGAACAACAATTTGCTTAGTATCCTTGTGGATAAGAGTTCTTGTATAATTGTTCCGGATATTGCATTTCCCCTTCCATCCTTTCCTATGATGATGGAACCTGAAGTCACTGTTAAACAAAATTTGACAGCTGGCCTCTGTAGTATTAGCCAGCAGGCAGTGGAAGATATGTCTGTTCATGTGGCACTAGGCAAATTCACAGGGATAAAGAACATGAGTGGGTCTCAATCAGTTACTGAAGCATCTTTCTCTGCATGTAACAGAAAGAAGCTTTATGAAACGAAATATGGTGAACTTGATACTGCTGCTTTCTGCTTATCAACATCAGAGATGAAGAGCAGAGTAATTGATAAAGATAGATCATATCGAGGAGTTGGGCTCTTAGATCAAGGGCGGTTGCCATGCGTTCAATGTGGCATATTAAGCTTTGCTTGTGTAGCAATCATTCAACCTAGAGAAGCGGCAGTCCAGTTTGTCATGTCTAGAAACGGCATCTCACTGACTGCAAAAGATGGAGATATTAGTAAATCAGATCATATTTCACAATGGATAACCGAAAATCATGAGATAGTTCCTCAACAAGGTTAGCAAGACTTGGACTTCTTATTCCTAATCTTGATCACCTGTGCAGAATAACCACTTTTACCTGAAATCATTCTCTTATCCTCCATTGTGTCATTTCGTGGTGTTGAACTAGCTATGTTATTCTTTTTTGGTCCTGTACATATCATCCTAATCCTAGTCCTCTTTCTGCTTTTGGTCAAATTGGAGCTAAAAACAGAAATTTCGTTGCATTCGAAGTACATTTCTAGCTACACTATCGTGCATCCTTGCACTATGAAAGGAGATCAATCTGCTAATATTTTTCTCCTTTGATATTTTTGTAACCATAGTGATTAAACAATGAACTTTATGTTTCAAAGTCATCAAATTTGTCATGTGAAAAGCTCATGGTCAGTGCATATTGCTGTTGTATCTTATTTTGAAAGTGATTTTGTATTGATCAAGTGATAACTTGACCTAGTATAGCTTAATATTATAATGAAGTTTGTTTTCTTTTTGCATACTTGGAAGACAAGGTGTAAATATCATGTCTCTTTTCAACAGGACAAGCTTCTGGAACATGTGATAATGTAATACATGGTGTAAGTTTAGCCCAAGTGTCTGATCGGTGTAGACAACTATACAGCAGCAACACCAATGAACGCACCTCCGCTCTTGGGCTTCTAGCTTCTGCTTATGAATCGTCAGACTCTGAAGAGGAAAAAACTGACAATGCATCAACAGATACTGAGAAAACTGATGCAGCAAACCAAGGCAAAGAAACTCGGTTCTTGGGAACATCAATTAGCTGTTCAAGTACAGTTCAGTGTCAAAGGACAAATTCGCACATGTATGAAGAGGGTTGTGAAGCTAGAACCACAGCATCTCTGATGAATTCCATAGAGCATAACAGTAGGCCAATAACTCAATCTAGTAGGGACACAGATATCAGCCATTTTACTGGGATGGGAGAGCCAGGAACTTCCTATGCACAGTGTTCTGTGTATCTTGATTTGGTTGATGATCTAACTACATCAGCTGTAAAAGCTTCTTCAGATACTTGTGTAAGCACAGCTAAATCCTCCATTGAACCAGATGTGTTGACCATGCTCAAGTACAACAAAGATTCTTGCAGAATGCATGTATTTTGTCTAGAACATGCTTTGGAGACATGGACACAACTTCAACAAATTGGTGGTGCTAATGTTATGCTTTTATGCCATCCGGGTACTTACGCTGTTCCCTAATTTTCATAAAGTTCCTGTGGTATCTTCTGAGTTATTTGTCCTTCACTATGTTCTCTTTAAATCTAGGAATTGAACAATAGGAGTTCACACTTTGAATATTTACTTATTTGACCGATTAGTGGTGGTATCTTATTGATCATTTTGTGAACATTAGTTTAGGCATGAAATGTGGAGCAGTTGCTAACCTAAGAATTTTGTCAAATAGAATGATGCCCTTTTGACTTTGAGCATGTTATTTGTAACAGTTATGTTATTGGTTTCCTTTTGATCTTTGCAAAACAAATAAATAAATATATTTCATGCAGTTTGCGTCGGGGTATATTAGAATTGATATGTAGGTATGCTGAAAGTGATAAAGAAGCATAACGTGTTCATTAAGTGGTATACTATATATGGGAATATGAACTCCTGGGATGGAATAGGCATATGATTCCATAGTATGTGCTCTCACTCATATACCGCTTATACGTATGAGTTATACTCTGTTATCACTTTGGATATACTCCAATAGTAACTATAAGATATTCCAAAGAGAATTGCATGAAAATTTTCATTTCAGTCCATAGTTTCAGCATGACTTTTGTATATACTCCGTTGTTGTATGGAAAAGGGTATATAGCAAAATCAAAGGGCTCCAATTATATCTTTTTCATGAGATTTGCAATGGGGTATGAAAGTATACTGAACGTGATACTATATTTACAACAACACAAGTGATAGCAACACTTCAACAGCTCTCTGCAAATGAGACAACAAAATTCAGATTCTTTCTTTCAGGACTCCATGAAGGTGCAAGGAGAGAGTGCATCAAAAGTTTTGTGCTTTCACATTTTTATATAGTCATATTATCCTTGTTTTTGGGACATGGCTTACATTTATCATTGTTCTTTTGAGTGATCTTTATAAAATTGTTGCTAGAATCAACGGGGTAATTATTTTTAATGAATCTTAATCCTGCATTCTTGTAGAATGACATTGTTTCTTGATTGGTAATTTAAATTGCATTTGCAGAATACCCTAGAGCAGAGTCAGCAGCAAAATTCATAGCAGAAGAACTTGGTTTGAAGCATGATTGGAAAGATATCACTTTTGAAGAAGCGACAGAAGAAGACATCAAAAGAATTCAGTTGGCTCTGCAGGACGAAGATGCTGAACCCGCAAGCAGTGACTGGGCAGTTAAAATGGGTATCAAACATATATTACAGCGCAAAACAGAGCAAATCTCCACTTTACAGCAAGCAGATACCATATAATTCGATAATTTACAAGGCATTTGGCCAAGAAAACCCAGACAACTTGACAGATTGCGGAGGACAAAGATCAAGCACAACAAAGAAAAGAGTAGCTGGATGGTGGTGTGGGAAAGTTTGGATGTCAAACCAAGTACATCCATTTTTAGTTCGTGAGCTTGAAGAACATAATCATGCCATAGTTTGCAGCAAAGCAATGTTCAGTGCTAATTCCCATGACAAAGTACGAGATGAATCGTTGAGGACATGTACTACACTGACCAACCGTAGTCCATCACAAAGGATATCCAGAAGAAAACGAGGGGACACTACACAGCTGGATAAGAAGAGAGGTTCTGCCTCCGATGAAGCCGCTTTGCATTGCAACAGCCTTGGGATGAACTCTGAAACCATCAATGATCAGCCTGGAAACTTTGATCATCATGATAAACATGAAGAAGGAGATGAAATTGAGGAAGCACCAACTACTCTTCAAAATCAAGAACATAAATTGCAAAACATGAACAGGAAGCCAAGTTCTAAGAAGCGAAAGGATGATAAAAGAAACAGCAATTTTCATGAACTATATGATGAAGATAATGACGTGGACTGCTGGCTTAACAAAGATACTGGAGATAATGCCACAATAGGAAACTGGGAGAACAGTCCACAACAAGGACTTGATGCTGTGAAAGCGAAATCTCCAGATAAATTGCAAGATAGTAGGAGAAAATCCAGCAAGGGCAAGGTAAGTGACGATTCGCTGAATGGAGACAAGAAATTGCAAAAGGTGGAGAAGAAATCAATTTCTAGGAGGCAAAAGAATGGTAGGATAAATAGACAGTTTCGAGAAGATCACAACGAAGATAACACTGTGGATAATTTGCTTAACATAGAGAGCGAAGATGGAGCCACACTAGACAACTGGGATAAAGTTCCAGAAGAAATAACTGATGATGTGAAAGTGGAATCTGGAGGCAAAAAACGAAATGGTAAGGCTGACAAAAGAAACAGCAACCTTAATGAACTGTATGATGAAGATAATGATGTGGATTGCTGGCTTAACATAGATAGTGGAGATAATGCCACAATAGGAAACTTGGATAACAGTCCACAACAAAGATTTGATGCTGTGAAAGTGAAATCTGAAGGTAAATTGCAACGCTGTAAGAGAAAATCCAGCAAGCGAAAGGTAAATGATGATTTGTCGAATGGAGACAAGAAATTGCAAAAGGTGAACAAGAAATCAAGTTCGAAGAACCAAAAGAATGATAGGATAAATAGACAGTTTCGAGAAGGTCACAATGAAGATAACACTGGGGATTATTTGCGTCATGCAGAGAGCGGAGATAAAGCCACACTGCACAACTGGGATAAAGTTCCAGAAGAACAAAGCGATGATACGAAAGTGAAATCTAGAGGAAAAATGCAATGTGGTAAGAGAAAAACCACCAAACGTCAAGTAAGTGATAAAGCACCAAAATTTCCATGTGATATAGAAGGGTGCGACATGAGCTTCAGCACACAGCAGGACTTGTTGTTGCACAAGCGTGATATATGTCCTGTTAAAGGATGCAAGAAGAAGTTCTTCTGCCATAAATACTTGCTTCAGCACCGCAAAGTGCACATGGATGAAAGGCCACTCAAATGTTCATGGAAGGGCTGCAAAAAGACATTCAAGTGGCCATGGGCGAGGACAGAGCATATGAGGGTCCATACGGGGGTGCGACCTTACGAGTGCAAGGAACCTGGCTGTGGTCAGACATTCCGGTTTGTGTCGGATTTCAGCCGCCACAAGAGAAAGACTGGGCATTCATGTGATAAGAGAAATAAGGACAGTACATAACTTCTAACCCCTGTGCACAAGTACAGGTTTCTTCTCTGACAATGATTTGAAGGGTGATGCTAATTGAATAACTGCATCAGGTTCCATTTATTGTCGGATTAGCCCGCATTAGGAGTCTAATTCATTTCATTGTTTACTGCCTCTCCATAACAAGCCGATTTTTCCATTGCTTTAGGTCCAACTGACCTTTTGTTGACTGGGATTATTCCAGGTCAATTGTATGTACTTTAGTTCATCCCGAAAAATTGGGAAGTTTCTCCTGTCAGCATGATTAATTGACATACTTATCTTGTTTTTAGAAGGCATATTAATATGTGGTTAGGCAGTCCTTATTTTTATTTGTTCTTATAAGTTGCAGCGCAGGTAAGAATTATGTGCACTCTCACTAAGTTTTTGGTTTGGCGAAAATATATCCTTGAAGATCAGTCAAAGGAAAAGGTTAGTGGTAGAAATTGTTTGATTTGATTCTCGAAACTTATGCCTCTTTGATTTTTTGTTATGGAGTTTACGTGTATGTTTGGTTCACGCCATAGCATGCTCCACCAATATTTGTCAACCATTGGCTAGACAAAAAATTGGCTAGAGATTTCTTAGCCCTTGGTTTGCCAAAATTTTAGCAAGAATTGTGAAGAGAATGTGAGGGTAATGAACAAGTTCTTATGGGCAGCCAAAATTTTAGCAACCAACCAAACAAGAGTCAAAAAATCATGGGCTGCCAATTTTTTAATAGGGTAAATTTGGACACAAACCAAACACACCCTACCAACTTTGATGTTTTTTTCCTGTGGACTCGATTGATTTTCATCCTCGTTGCTGCCAGCTTCTATGATAAAAATTAAAATTATAAGTATCGTAAGTTGAATTGTACAATAACAAAGGGTCTGCTCAGTGGCAATTTGAGTTTCTCGTAGGATTGCGATAGCTGTCCTGATAATCTGTTGAAGATGTCTACCTTAGTAATAAGCAGTCAAATACTCAAAATATCCATTGGCCCGATTTGTAAAGTCTGCACTCTAGAAATGGTTATACTCGTGCAATGAGCGAATTTAGAGTTCACATATCGCCATTGCCCAACCATTGTTTCATCAAACGACAACTGACCAGCGGGCGTTGTGCTGTTGGCTGTATGGGTTTGACGGAGGGTTGTCGGTGGTGAACTGGTGCTGGCTGGGAACAAAATGATGGGGAGCAATGGGCCATGCTGCACAGAAATGCATCCCCTTTATCCCCAGGGGCTCGCACTTCTGCTTGGAGACTACTTTCGACCTTTTCAATTCCTGCCGACTATTGGGCGATTTCCTGGTGGTGCGGAGGATTTCGTCTCCATTGCGGACTTCTCTCCACTTTCCAAGTCTACCTGTCTGCTGCTCGGTTTAGGTGAATGAAGTGCAAGCGGTGCAGGTGGTTGGTGCCCCTCCTCTGTTAATCGAATCTCATGTGCGATGATCTTTATTCTTGGTTCGGTGTATGAGGTCAGGGGCACCGTAGCGAAGCATGGGGGAAAATACTGGTCCCTTTTCTAGGGCTTATCGGTCGGTGGGCTGTGTCCATCTAGTACTCAAATTTATCTATCACATGTGAGTATAAATAAAAGAGATGATCTTTATTATTCACACGTTTGAGACTTTGTTCTTGTAAAATCTAATCTAACAGAAGGAAAGCATTTATTTATGTTTGGTCTACTATTCATTGCTGACTATTCAGATCATACTTCATGAGATTAGTTTTGTAACACACATAACCCATATACAGAGAGAGCACCTGCAGGGCCTCCAGCGAACGAGGACCCCACTTATTACCTAGTCCTCTATTCTCATTAATTAATGTTGTTATTTCTTTAAAAGGTTAATGTTGCTATTACTGATAGTAATAAGTAGGAGACTATTTTAAACTTGACGATCAACATTCACTTTTCATTTTCTCTTGTTGCTTTCTCTTGGCAGCGGCTAGGGATCGGTAGTCTAATCCTAGTATTAGATTTATAAGTATATGGATGTCTTGATCTTTCAAAGAGAATACATATCAATTTGTGAAGGCAATTTTGATGATCTGACTACACCGTACAACGACGATGCGCCTTAGCAATCGCAAAACCAACTTCGATAGGCAGCTAATGATGCGAAAGCACAGCCAACCTGAACACGAGGTTCAATTCCCTACAGGCAATCAAAGAACAAGCAAGAAATATGGAGAATCAACCTAAAATTGCGGATATGGATGAAGTATATTGATAACATGGGATTCTGATAAGTGGTCATGACAATTGGTTGTCGAACACCTCGACAGACGCATAAATGCAAGGGCCCGAAACGGAGTCAAACTGACCTATGTCAGTTCGGTCAGTTTAAACTGGCCTACGGGTGGTTGAAACTGGCGAGTTCACTTTTTTGGCAGATTTCTATTTTTGACAGCCAACGACCCGAATGACTCTATAATGATTTTATTCTTCTTGTGTTTGACCGAAACATCAATTGATCTTCAAGTAGGCTTGTTCAGTCTTCATCTTCATGTCATCATGGGAGCTTCAAGGTCCAGAAGTCTTCACTTGTCGTCCCTCCTCCCGAGAGGTTGAACTTGAATCCTCTCCGGCTCTTGAAGATCTTGATGGACCTTCTTTTGTCCTTCATAGCTTGAGCTGGGGATGTAGTGGAAGTAGGAGTACCTGTGGGTGTACCTATAGGGGTCATGGTCTCATCATCCTCTCCTCCTTGAAAACAAAGCTATCATCAGCTTTGCATAATCTAAAAATCATCAAAGAGTAAGGAAAACGTGTATGCAGCATATATGTATCGATCAATCAAGGTTAGCTCTTCGTGGTTAGTAATTATATCAAAACCATAACTAAAACTGTGATACATCTTGGTGGATTTTAGAAACATGTACATTGTCATATATTTCTTAAAATTCCAGCGAACATTGAAACTCAATTTATAAATATAAGTAAAAAACTTGTCTTTATGATGAGCAGGAGCAAAAGGAATCATGAGCTTATCAAAACTAGCTTTGCAAATATAAGTGAAGCATACAAATGGGTATCCATCATAATTGCTGAAACATTTGCCAACGAAAATGATGCGGATGCATATTCAGAGAAGTGAAAGAATTATCACTAGCATGCTGAAATTTACGACGTTGAGGAACACAAAAATTTGTGGCATCATGTAACAAAAATCTTTGAATGAAATTCTCACATTGTAAATTCGACAAGATGAATAATTGCAAACGATCATGGTCGGAACGACTAAGTTTATTAACAATTTCAACATGGGTGGTGCAAAAGGTATGCACTAAAATTTCACAATCTATACTATATTCTCCAATCACATTAACTTAACAGCACGGAGTATAGATGAAATTCCATGAAGGTAAACTTACAAGTGCAAAAACATTTTCTAGAGCGCGTGACAATTGCATAGGTGTGTCAAGCATAACATAGCACAATAAATTAGAGAAATTGTAGCAAAGACTTTTTCAAATGCTACTAACTCATCACAACCTATCCCAAAATCATTCAATTCACGTGGTTCAATTTTTGGCGCTTCTAAATTACCATAGCATCAATTTTTAGCATGTGAAGAACCAAGCATTAAAGTGAATATCACTAATTGGAATGACTAAAATAGTAGGGTCATCATCACGTGGTACACTAATTTTAACATTAACATGGGATTCTAAAACACCAGTATTGTGGAGTAGATATAAGTGAAGCGTTATCACACAACTCTTCTTTATCACAAGGGGCATCAAGTAATTTTTTACCAGCAGAAATCTTGACTTGTGGCAAAGGTAAAATAACATCATCCAAAATATCACATGATTTATGCAAACTCCTAGTAATATCAAATTCAGTAGATAACAATAGTCTGATGTTTCTTTCATTCAATGATGCTAGGCATGACATCAAGTGTATGTATCTCAAGTTGAGTGTTCAAATTAGTACATTTGGTATTACTTTGCAGGTCTGGCTTAGATGATGTAGGCAAACATGATATGGGATCTTTTATCGAAGGTTGAATCTGTGCTTCGTCCTGTATTTCTCTCTCAAAAGCACAAGCATGACAAAACAAACCGATAACCGATAATACTACGTGAAATACAATGAAATATATCCCAGATATCAAGGTTCAAACCTTTCATAAAGTCATCCCTAAGAAAGTCATCATTTTCCTATAGATCACAAAGTGTCAAACTAGTTTGAAATTTGTTATAATAAACTTGTACGGTGTCACTACCCTATTCTAAGTGTTGTAAATCTTTTAGCAAATATGTATCATAATAGAGAGGTAGAAATATATTTCGCATTAGTTTCTTCAAAGCAGCCCAAGTGAAAGGTATATCATTTGAAAATAACTAACAGGGTAATTTCCACCAAATAACAGCATAGTCGATAAATTCACTAGTAGCAATCCTAACTTGATGATACTCGAGAATGGCATGTTTTTCAAAGAGTTGTGCTATATCCAATTCCCAAGTAAGATAATATTCAGAATCATATTTGCCATCGTAAACAGGTACATTGAACTTACTTGCGGCACACGTGTCATGACTTTATACTTTGAGGGTTGGTTCATGGGGTGGCGGAGGTGGTTGATGATGTGGTGCTCGTGGCGCGCTGTCAAGATGGCCAAGAAGAACATCATACTTGGTGGACATCTCATAATTTCTCTCCTTGGGTTGACTCCGTCTCCAACATGAGTGAGGAGTGAGGGTATCCTCGTGGTTTGCTTGAGAGCCATGGTTATTGCGTTGTGGTACTCCTTGTCGTGGTGAAGCAATGCTTGTCTTAACGCATGTTACGTCTCCCATGATAGATCTAGCCCAAGAGCTGACAACTCCGAGACCTGCAATGGTTAGGAGAAAATAAGAAACAAAATCACAAGTATAATATTCCTATCAACTACTACGATGTGATGGCAAGTTCTTATCACTCAAGCCAAATCAAAATTCTTACAAGTTCTTATCATGCAGCAGGTGGTGATAGGCATCCGGTGTCAAAACCTTCAAAGATTGGTAAAGCGATTGCTAGGTGAATGTATATTTGCACAGCGTAAAAAGGTGAAACTAAGTAGGATCAAGTACTGTAGCAAGGGTTAGCAAATTAACAAACTAGCAATGCAGGTTGAGAAGGTGCTCAAAAAGTGCTAGCCCTAGCTGCTGGACTTCAACTAGTATGAGCTAAAACAACCCTAAACCCACGGAGAAACAACGGATGGATGGAACTAAAAAATTCGGACCCTCCGGGTAAAGGTCCAGGCTATCCAATAAAAATCCAGACCCCAATTCGGACCCTCCGAGTGGAGGTTCGGGAGTTCCAATACAGATCCAGAGGTTGAGCCGGACTATCTGGATGGAAGTTAGTCAGACCAGATGTTGAAGGCGGTCAGACCGGCGGCAACAGGTAACATGAGCGCTCTAAGTTTTTTTTTGCGCATGGTCGGCTTAAACCGGCGCAATGTGGGCTTAAACCGGTCTTCCTTTCTTTTTTTCAACCCTCAAATGAGCACGCAACTGCGGGCTGTCAGATCGGCTTTCTCGACTTTCTCGACTCAGACTCGATTTCCTTTCCGAGTCAAACTTTGGTATTTCTCCTATTTATTCGGGATTTTCTTGTTCTGATCTTGTGCAAACAGTACATTGAGTTATTCTAATCCCCCCACCCGAAACCAAGATGGATTTGGGGATGTTTCTCCTTGGTTGCGGCATCGATGGCGATCTCAACACTGACGAGTGTTGTAGTTGGTGTTTGTGATTGTGAGATGGCGGTACAGAAGTTGGTGGTTGTGGCTGCTTTCAGCATAGGTGGCAATGAGGAAGTCGCAGTGCGTGAGATCGCGCATGGACAATCAGACCAGCGGTTGAGGGTGATTTGACTGGTGACACTTCGCCGAGCGATCAGCAATGCAATCACAGAGAAAACGAATAGAAGATGAAGCACACCAGATTTTTTATTTTTCTTGGATGAACAGACAAAGAAGCAACACAAAAGAAGTTTGATCTATTAGATAAATTCTAACACGAACTAATCTAGGACTAGCAACTCGACATGACTAATGCAACAACAATTCAACAATGCAAAATACTCTATTGAAAATTGTAGGCTTAGATTGATTTGGACAAGGGTAAAAAAATATTTTTTCTGGCTATATGTGGATGATAGGAGAAAGAAATAAACTAAACTATGATAAAGATTCTCGATGAGTAACCTAGTTTGTTTTGATAACACCTGATAAGCGTATGGGTGTCCCGATTTTTTTGAAGAAAACACGTATTGATTTGTGGAGGCGACTTTGACGACCCGACTACACTGTATGATGACGGTGCGTCTTAGCAATTAGTAAACCACTTTGGTAGGTACTTGATGATGTGGGAAGCACGGCCAACCTGAACACAATGTTCAATTCCCTGCAAACCATCGAAGAACAAGCAAGAATATAGTGAAGCAGTCTGAAATTGTGACATGGATGAAGTATATTGATAACGTGACGTTCCAAATAAGTAGTCAAGACAACTGGTTGTTGAACACAATCAACAGACGCGTAGATGCAAGTGGCAATCTATTAACTAAACAAAACCCGACGAATCCAGTGGCGGCTAGGGAGTATTTATAGATGGAAAAACACCCCTAGGACGAAACGGAGTCGAACTGACCTATGTCGGTTCTGTCGGTTTAAACCCACCTACGGGCACTTTAAACCGGCTAGTTTATTTTTGGCAGATTTCCATTTCTTGATAGCCATCACCCGAAGGAGCCTATTATGATTTTATTCTTCTTGTACTTGATCGAAAGTTCAATTTGTCTTCAAGTAGGCTTATTCGGTTTTCATTTTCATGTCATCATAGGGGCTTCAAGGTCCGAAAGTCTTGACTTGTCATCTCCCCTCCTTCCAAGAGTTTGAGTTTGAACTTGAATCCTCTCCGGCTCTTGAAGATCTTGTTGGACCTTCTCTTGTCCTTCATAGCTTGAGCGGGGGACATAGTGGAAGTATGAATAGCTGTGGGTGTATCTATAGTGATTATGGTCTCATCAAGACAATTATGGCAATATTTTTTCATGTTATCACTATGCATTTAGTTGTATGTGTGTTACAAACTTGTGTACATATGCAACTACATGCAACAACATCACATATATTCTATTTGAAAGTTAACAAACCTCAAATTTTTAGAAAAAAACTATGCATGATTTGGTTGTTGTATCAAAAAATTCGTTGGTACACTTGTAACAAATCAGGTCACGGCAATTTCGTCATCATGTTTGTTTGCAACATATTTGGTTGAGCGATGCAACAAAATCGACAAATAGACACAACAATTTTTTTGTGTGATTACAACATCAAAGGTGTAGTTCCCACAAAATTTTAAACTGAACGATGTTGAAACAAATACATCCATCATGTACAACAATATTTAACTATGACCATAACAAAAAGAAAACGCTATTGTACCAGAGAAAAAATTTGTTAACAAAAGCAATGTTTTGTGACATTACGATCTAGAACAAGGTCACTCGGTATATTGAATTAAAAAAACATAATACCATAAAAACATCAACAAGTATATGCGACATAATCTGGCCTGCTCGGACGAGATACAATGCAGTCTCCCCACCCAAGTCTCGTCCGAACCAAGTTTGACTATTGGAGGAGATATATCCCGCCCTACTCCGATGGGATCTGACATTGCCTCTCCACCCAAGTACAGAACTTTCGTCCTTGCTTCGTATAAAAGTGCTAACTCGAAGTTGTTATGTTTGGAACGCAACAGTATATATGTTCAACCAACTATGTTTACACTCTCCATGTGAAACTAATGTTTAAACTCTCTTTAGCGGACTAATCCCACCACACAACTACACATGGGATACATGAGCCTTTACACTAATGGGTCGGGTATTACGCTCAGTCCCCTCCTTATGGGCTAACGCCCACAACTACACACCACATATAGGGCAGATGCCCAGGACCACATCTCAATACACATCCCATGCCGTGAGCCCTCCACATGCCCACACGTACATGTGGCTCATGTAGTGAGGGTTGATGCTCTAATACCATCCCGTAACATCCTCATAAAATTTACTTAATGGCGATACACATAGCTTCGCTCTTACACTTTCGTCCTAACTTTATGTAAAAGAGCTAACCAAGAGGTATTATGTTTGGAATGTAAGAGTATATATACTGCATCAACACTACGTAGACTCTTTTGTGGGGCTAATTTCACCACAAAAATACATATGGGACACATAAGCCTCCACACTAATGGACCGTTGTATTATACCAATGGGGCGAGGCAGGTCCTTGAACCGGGCGCACTACTACAGAACCCTAATAGTAGACACCTCATCATAGACGGGCAATGGGAGTGCGTTTATGATAATAACATCACAGACGGTCCAGAAACCAAACCGTTTGTGATGACTTATCCTGTAGCTGATTGGTCGGTCCTGGATAGTCATCACAAATGGGCACATGCTTGGCGCGTCTGTGATGATGCATCACAGATGGGCACCATTTCGACCTGTCTGTGATGTATGATGACAACACAGACCCACAGGTATCTGCCCGTCTATGATGGGTATTCCAACACAAACGCGTAGGTATCTGCCTGTCTGAGAACACAAAGGCGCAAGTATCTGCCTGTCTGAGACAAGTTATCATAGAGTGGATGCCCGTCTGGGATAAATCTTATCTTTTAGATAGAAGTGAGCCTGGATTTGTTTGGACCTAGCTGATCTATTGGAGGGGGTGCTTCTACGATTTTGAGGTGATTTTGAAGCTGCTGCCCCAAGGTTAGTAATTTTTTTATTTCCCTCTAGCTCATTCCTTCTTCTTGTATGTTGCATCAATTCCCTCTCATCTTCTTGTAGCTTAGATGGTATGGTGGTATGCTTAGGAATTTAATGTTTATGTAGATGGATTGATGTTGGATGTACGATGTTAATTGTATAGACCCAGGTACTTGACGGGTGTGTCTGAATTCATAAGAGTCGGCTCGAATGATAAGTTGAGAAAGAATGCGTTATTTATGTTTTGTCCATGCATTGACTACACGAACAAGAAGGTGTACAAGAATCCACACCAGACTCTAGGGACACTTGATTCAGAGAGGTTCCATGGAAAATTATACACCTTGGACTCATCACGCATGAAAAAATTTGCTTTCTATGTCAATTTTTAGCAACTTGGATGATAAAATTGGTTTTGATGTGTTATTTATATGTAAAAGTCAATTTTTAGTAACTTGGATGATAAAATTGACTTATTTTTAGCAACTTGGATGATAAAATTGGCTTTTGTGTACCATTTATATATATAAGTCAATTTTGTCATGCTTAAATACTTAATGCAAAGCCACTGATGCTTAAATACTTGATTGGAAAGCCATTAAATGTGTCTGGACACTTTCTGGAAGGCATTTAATGCTTCTATGTTCTGCTTCTGTTCTATTTTTATTATGTTACTTGTATTCTGTAAAGGACTCATCACGGATGGGTCTGTGATGAGTCTTTCACATAACTCCCACGTGGGACTTAGTTGCCCACACACCACATACCATGTCATCTCCGTCCCAGAGCCAATCCGCCGCCGCCTCCTCCACCGAGCCCGCCGCCTCCTCAACCGCCCTGCCCTGTCGACCACGCCGCTGCCTCCTCTCGTCCCCCGCTAAGCACCTGCCATATCGTCCGTGCCGCCACCTCCCCTTGTCCCCCGCTGAGCTGCCGCTCGTTCCCCTCTATGCTGATGACCGCGGTGAAGAAGAAGATGACCGCGGCCTTAGGTTTTTTCATCCTTCCTCGATCTACTCCGCATCTTATATGTATGGTTGCAACTTGATTGGAGAAATCCGTGGTGCAAAGAATGTTTGTGTAAAGTTTTATCTCCTCGATCTACTGTGCATTTTTGTGAAGTATTATGTGAATTTGAGCTTTGATGCTAGTATTGCTTTAGGTGGGGGAGAGAGAGAGATCAGTATCGCAGGTGGGGGATATGGACTGCTGGGGCAATCCATGTCTAGGGGGTGTACTCGTTACAGAAGAGCCGGTCCTTTGGCCCAACTGTGATGACATAACTCCTGGGCACCTGATCGTCCAGGTTACAGGTCATCACAGACGGGTGGTGTGCCGTGAGCCCGTCTGTGACGAGTGGTGTCATCACTGGTGATTAAGTACAGATGACAGTTCGTCTATGAGAGTATTTTTGGCCTGTTTGTAATGATCTGTTTTGTAGTAGTGATGGACGCGACGTGGCTAGCCTAGAGGTCATGGCGCAGAGAGAGGGCGAGATCAAGGAGTGCAAGCGGGAAGCCCGTTGAGCAGGAGGGGGATAAGAGTTTATGTTCGGCGGCACGGTAAGCAGAGATCGGGACATCGCCGACTGGATGAACCCCGCGGGGCCAAGACCATGAGCGCGAGTGCCGGGAGGAGGAGGCTGACTGAGAGACGTCGCCGAGTGGATCAAGGAGTTTTTTTTTAAATATTAT